>CAVNZG010001746.1:0-56931 GCA_963693315.1 Diogma glabrata
GAACTCAAATCTTCTATATAACTAGGGGAATATGGTACAAATGGTGGATTTTGTGCGGGTGAATTATGAAAACCAGGTCGACGTTTACGATGCGGTGTTACAACGTAATTGTCGGGTGAATTTTGTATCATATCGTGCTCTGGTGGCTTTAATATTTCCGGCTCTGGTGGGTGGTATACTGCTTTTCGTTTTGTTCTAAATGGGTCAAGTAACCTACTTGGAAGAAGTGTCTGTAAATATTAAAATATTTTAACAAATAAAACAACAAAATTCATCTACAAGAAATTTTACCTTACTCGGCGCACTGCCTATACTTTCTACATCGATATGTGCATCATCATCATCGTCAAGCCTACCACTTAATGATAAATTAACAGGATCCGAAGAACTTCTTCGTCTTGTTTTAATGTTCACTCTTCCATTATTATCTTTATCATCCGAATTATCATCTCCTTCTGTTCTTGTATTTTCATCCGACTCCTCTTCATTTTCGTTCAGATTATCATTGTTTCTTGAATTATCATTGTTGTTATCGTTATTTCGACTTTTGATCTTATTCAAAACTATTTCATTTTCTTTTTCCTTTTTCAATGAACTTCGAACATCGTCTGTTCGTAGTTCATCGGAATCATCTAAGTTTTCATCTTCTTCTTCAATTTCATCATCTAACTCACCTTCTTCACGATCATCATCACCCGAGCTATCATGTAACCTCTCATGTTTTACAGAAATTCTCGAATTAGATGAATCTCGACTTTTAGATCTATGCCGTTGGTTTATTTCATTTTCGTTACTATTTATATCGGTTATTGTTTCATGTTTTTGATTGTCAGGTGATTTCTTGGTGCTATCGTTACTCGTCCGCCATACACCAGGTTTTATTTGTAGTAATGCTAATAAATCATGCAGATGTTCTACTTCATTGGCTGGCACACACGCTTGCCCTGAATATAAAAAATCAAGCAGGAGACGAAAATAATTTACATGGACGTCCGGAAAATGAACTGTTGTAACACCTTCACTTGACGGAGTATCTTCAAGTAACATTCTGAAAGAAAAATTAGAAGAAATTTGATTGGTTTTAAGGTACATTTTGTGCGAATCGCCTTGCTTTCGTGAGGCAATTATTATTATTTAAATGATAAAATAATATTGGTTGGTGTAACATTTATTGTAGAGTCGGTGTTCAGGTTAAAATGCAAATTGAAATGCAACCAGCATTTCAATTTATATATGTGCCAAACAAATATGACAGTATTCAGTTATTAGGCGTTGTAATTGTCAATAAAACTCTGAAACAATTATATAACTACAATGGAAAAAGCGTGCCTAGAAGACTTGGAGTATGGAGTATGGTTGTCAAGTTGTGTATGCTCAATGCTGTGTAATCTATTCGGGTCTTTTGGACTCTTTAATAGTTAATAGTGTACTAAAACGATTTATTGCTGTTTGAAATATGACATCCAAGCTTGAAAAATCAAAATATCGCAGTGTAGCGACTTTGCACCTTTGCACCAACTGCATCTTTTACAGATCCGTTACAAATATTGGCGCCGAAACAGGAGCCTGCAAACTTTAGAAACCATTAATTCCCTGACTTCAATTGACCTTTAGTTAAAAATTGGAATGAGGTTAAAAATTGGGAAAGTACTCTATGGGCTGATTACCCATCTAAATTAATTTAATTTTTCAAGTGATACTTGAACAGAACATTGATTGACTTATAAAATTAATGCAGGAAAAGAGATTTATTTCGTTTTTTCTTAACACAGTAACTAATATCTCAGTTATTTCTTATAATTATTACCCAGAAATTAATCTCTAGATCCAGTGTTTTGTGTTTGTGTATGCACAACTATCAATATTATAATTTGGCTTTCACTTGACATAGGGTACTTATTTCCCTACCCGGTCCCTACCCGGTCCATGCCCCGGTACTTATTTCCCTACCCGGTGCTTAAGCATTTTACCACGTTTAGTATGAAATGTCTATTTTCTTTTAGTAAATTAGTAAAGTAGTTAAATAAATAAAATTTAACGTAGTCATACCAAATTTCCCACAGCCTGCCTCTAAAAGAACAATCTAGAAATTGATTAGCATTGTGAATTACTATCATTACTTCTTCGTCTTCCTACGCCTAACCAAATATCTTGATTCTTCTGGGGTTCGGGTCCGGACCCCCCCTAACCGATAATTTTTCAGTATTGTTTTTTAAAGTTAGACATTATTAAGTGTTAACCATAAGAAATTATAGATTAACATCTCTGAATATCGTAAGATACGATGCTAACTAGGGATCTAAGGTTACTCACTATTAGTGTTTGCAATCTAGGTATCCGCGTACCCGGATACCCGGATATTTACGAAGATTTTTCGGGTATTTAATATCCGGATATTTTGGTCGAATACCCAAACAACAAAAGGTCCAGTTTTTTCTCTTTTTCTTTTCAGTTAAATAAAATTTACAAAATAAAATTCAGCTCATTCTCTTTTTGCAAATTCAAGTTATTCTTTATGCTAGTTGTTGACAAATGATTCTATTCTAACCATACAAATTGCAATATGTCCATTAACATTAAACCATAAACATTAAACCAACCACATCCGTAAACATTAAACTGCCCTCTAGTTACTTATTATTGTTTGGATTACGAAAAAAAATAAAAAAAAATAGAAAAATAACTTGAAATATTTGAAAAAAAAAATTTTTTAAGAAACGCTTTTCTTTACTTCATTGTTATGCAAACTGTAAAAAAATTTACTAAAAAGCAAAAAATAATTCCAAAACGCAAGTAAATTTTCTAAAAACCTCTGTAAAAAAATTCAAAAATAAAAATAATTCCAAAACTCGAATAGATTTTCAAAAAATTCAAAATTGAGAAAATCTGACACATTCGTAAAAGAAAAGCGTGGGACGCTAATCCTACACGCGAAACATTGACGGAATTGCGACTACTATCATTACTATTTACTTTCTATCATTTTGTGACTAGAATCATCTCAAAGCATCATGTTTATGATCTAACGTTATCAATTGCATGCGGTTTTTATATAAGAATTTTGAATTATATTTTTTTGTGTATATTTTTCGAATACTTTCTTTCAACGATGTAGTGCAATGATATAATTATTTTATTTTTCATTCATTTAGAAACACAATTGATAGTAGTTGCAATTCCGTCAATGTTTCGCGTTTAGGATTAGCGTCCCACGCTTTTCTTTAACGAAGGTGTCAGATTTTCTCGATTTTGAATTTTTTGGAAAATCTATTCGAGTTTTGGAATTATTTTTATTTTTGAATTTTTTTACAGAGGTTTTTAGAAAATTTACTTGAGTTTTGGAATTATTTTTTGCTTTTTAGTAATTTTTTTTACAGTTTGCATAACAATGAAGTAAAGAAAAGCGTTTCTTAAAAAATTTTTTTTTTCAAATATTTCAAGTTATTTTTCTATTTTTTTTTATTTTCTTTTCTTTTTTAATTTTTAGTCATCAACGCCTTGAACAATCGGAAATTCTATTTTTTCACGTTCTTATAAGAATTCAACACATTTTTAGCACAGAATTTAACATTTGTTAATTTATTTTCCTTGATGCCACGATGCATGGATAATGCGTGAACTACTGCCGATAGACACATATTCCGATATATTTTCTGCATTTATATTAGAACCTTCAATATCTTCATTATTTGGGCCATGATTTGATAGTCGAATCAAATCATGTTCATCAAGGTGTGCATTTTCATCAATAACAATGTCTCGGTACAATGGGTTATTTGATTTAAGCCATTCTATAGCTGCGATTAATTTAGTTCTGGAAACAGTGTAGTCTCGAGCAGAATTTGCATTTTCTAAGCGTTCCGTTACTACTATAACATCAGCATCCAAGGTTGATCGAGGTAGGAACGTAGAAAGCTTTGAAATGACGTCAAAAATGTGTCCAAGGCAAAAAGGATTGCTTGGCTTTTAAATCCGTAGTACCCGTACAATCCAGAAAACTTGACAAATTTAAGAAAAGGGTGAATCCGAGGCAAAAGACATTGTCCAGCTTGAGAAAGTGTCTGAATTTCTGGTGGAATATCGCCTGGGTCTAAATGGTTTCAGTAAGCTTTAGCAGGTGGAGTTGTTTTGTTGCTTCTTAAGTGTGACTTGCAGCGGTGACAAACTGTAAGGCGAACTTTATATTTTAATTCAGGCGGCATCCAATCTGGAGGTCGGATTGAAATCTGGTAGTTTGACACTTGCTTGGGATAGCACTGCTTCGTAAAAATATCACATACTTTGTCTGCAAAAGTGTTAACTTCAGCCTCAAAATCGTCGTAACAACAATTTTTAACTGTGGTAGTAAGCTGATTTCTTCCTTCACCTGGATTTTCTTCTTGACGTTCTGCTTCTTTACGCGCACGTCGGCGTTGATATGCATTTAAATCTGATAACATGCAAATGCTGGCCGAAATCGGCGAAAATTTTTGAAATTAATTGTTTATTTATCGAGAAAATATCTAATTTATGAACGTAAAATGCATAATTCTGTATAGTTTATCTATCGATCTTTATGTTGTGCAAATTTCAAGTCGCTATGTTAAGTAGATCGAGAGAATTTAAATATTTCCGATGAAAATCGATTTTTTTATTTAAACAACGAATAAACAATGAAAATTGTTAGTTAATATGATATTCGTGTATTGTCATCGGAAATACGTATGCCTGCAAAGATTCATTCATTTCCATTGAATATAAGGCAGTCAAATTAACGTTACAAGATTTGATCCAATAGTGTGAAGTAAAGAAAAGCGTTTAACAACAGAAAAACAACAAAGAACACATAACAAAATTTGTGGAATTTTAGTTCTTATTAAAATTAAAATTAAGGATCTTCATTGGTTATTTGTTTATATTTAGTTTAAAATAGAAACGGTATATATATTATAATAAGTTTTTATTTAAGATTTAAGCTAATAATTAAAATAAGTGTCATCGAAAGTTTGGGACCAGTTCA
The DNA here is from genome assembly GCA_963693315.1 of Diogma glabrata. NCBI lineage: Eukaryota > Metazoa > Arthropoda > Insecta > Diptera > Cylindrotomidae > Diogma > Diogma glabrata. The sequence goes on from CAVNZG010001746.1 coordinate 5,000, forward strand.
AGAAAATCTCATCAAATAAAACCCGGTGCCACGTAGTTGGATGCGCACGAATGATTTCAACTAAATGGGGAAATACGTCAGCAATGAAAAATCAAATCGGATAATGATGCGGCTAATTATAATATGAAAATTTACAACTACAAAAATGTATTGCTCTCTACACAAGATCTACTATAGATAACAGTGGTACTACAGTTGATAAAGAGCTGAAAATGTTGTGTGTAAATAAAGGAAACCGAAAAAAATGATAGAAAATTTAAATCAATCGTTATTGACCGTGAAGCCAACATCCACTTTATCGGATCGGGTTTTTTCTATTGCAGGAATTTAAAAAAAAATACGAAATCGGATGAGTACAGCTACCCTAAATGCTTTAATATTTTTGAAATATTATTTTACAATTAAAAAATGATGAATTTTTAATTTACTACTGTGAGGTTTTTTTAATTGTTTTTCATCTTTTAATTTTTTTATAACTACCCGGGTTATCCGGGTAATCCGGGTAATTTGGAAAATACTAATCGAGTAACCGGGTAATTTGAAATCGGGTAATTTGCAATCACTACTCACTATTGATCAATTCTCTTTGAGTATTTTTTGAACGCTATTTTTAAAGTTTTGTGGATTACAATTATCAAGAAAGACCCTCGTCAGTAATGCGTTTCAGAGATGCTAGATTCTGTTAAAAAAAATTCTTTGAAAAGCTAAATCTTGTCACTTGAACCTTAAAAAGATGTGCTGCTATTGATACTCTGTTCAGGTAAAATTGATTTGATCTAGGCAGACACACGCGTTTATCCATAGTGTATTTGTGTACCTTCAAATCAGCAACATACAACGAATCAAGCTCATTAGTAAGATTTGAATTGCTGAGCAGCAATGAAAGTCTCACCAAGGTTTTCAACGTGACAAAGAAAGTAAATTTCCCGTCGCTCTTCCTTTACGGAAACCGTATTGTCTTTCATTAAGTATTTTTGACGACTTAAGAAGCTCATAATATTAAAATTAATGAAATTCTCAAATATTTTAGCAACAACCGACAAGATTGATATGGGTTTGTAATTCGTTGAATTCGTGTTAGCAACTTTTTTGGAATTGGCTGTATACTGGCCTTTTTTAAAGAGCATTTATTTTAAATTTTATTGCTTCTTCACATTTACCCGAAGGCCGAAACCTAAAGATCAGCCTTCAGAACCATCTATCGGAATAAACCTGCAAATACCCACGTGTATTATTTCTAAAAATTAGAAGCAGAATGGTTTGAATTAAACATATATCTCTAAGCCCAAAACAAGATTGAAACTGTTTAGAAACTTGTAAATTTAAATGAGTGGAAATCAGATTATGGTCTGAACCACCTAAAGGTTCTGATACTTTAAATTGTACCAACGAAAAATCATTTATCAAAAACAAATAAAGCAATTTACCAATTTCACCAGGAATATCAGTATAGCTCTGCTAGGTTGTTTGGCCATTATATCCGAGTGAAAATAAATATAAAAATAAAATAATAATATAGTATAAATTTTGTTTGAATAAACTGTTTTAGTATCAATAAATTCGTTCCCTTCTCAATAATGAAACCCCAACAAAAATATTTGTTTTCCCAGCCAAATTGGCCCTTAGAAACAAACAAAGATAATTTAATATTTGGTTCCATAACAAAAATACCTTAACGATTTAAGTCCTAATATCTATATAGCCCAATAGTATTTTAAACCAGATAAACGAGAAAAACAGAAATTGACAGAGCGAGAGCGGCAAAACCTTCTACCATGTCCATTTCTGACAAAAGTTTTTACAGTGCCATTAATTCTTCAAAGTCTGGCACCAACTCTTTTTTTTCCTATTATTGACGGTGATTTAATCGTCACTGACCCTGCGAGAAAAACCCATTGTTCGCGGAACGCTTTGATCTGGACTGTGATCTCGACTGTTTTAGAAACTCCTAAAGAAAAACCAAAAATCCAGTCTTCAGGAGTAAATATGAAAGATCTTTATTTCAATCCCAAATTGTCAAAAAAAATCTTAAGGGGGTAAACTACCAGCAAAGTCTCCGGTCTGAACATCATTCCTCCTATTATTCTAACAACATTTTCAAAAGAACTTGCACCTTCTCTTACCAAAATTTTCTACAAATCCTATATATCTGATATTTCTCTTTCGTACTGGAAGTTAACCAATGTCCAACCCATCCCGAAAATGAAACAAAATGTGATATTTCAAATTATATACCGCAATACCCTTGTTCTCACTTCTCTCTAAAATATATGAGCATTATATTAATACACAGCATTAATGTCAGATCGGGGTGATTTTTTTCCGTTTATGGGATATTTCATTTTAAACAGGAAAGCGGGCAAAAACTTAGCAAGTGCGAGCTTTTTCGCAATTAATTGCAGAAACGTTTTTAATTTTAAACTTATTCAAAATGATCGCAACAACTATTTTTTTACTATGCTTCCAGAAAGATGTTGATTACTCAATAATTTTGTTTAAATGAATCTGCCATTCATCGCCTTTGTAGTATACAGTAAAATCGATGAAATTTCCGCTTTCAGATGTTGATGTTCTGGTATTTTTTAGGCAAATAGAAACAAACGTTTCGAAAATCCCAAAAGCAATAACACATTTCTGAGTTTCAGGAATATTTTCACACTACGACACGAAAAATAAAATCACCTGCAACTATGGTACAAGATGGCTCCTCTCTATGCATCGATGCATTTTGAACATATTAAAAAATTGGGATGTTTTGTATCATTATTTCGATTATACGTATCGAAAAAGAGGTATTGCAATTTCAAAATTTTTTGCAAACCTCGAAATCAAGGCATATTTACTTCTTTTAAAAAACGTCTTTCGCAATTTTGATAGATTTAATGCTCTATTTCATAGAAATACTATCTTATTCCACAAGGTGTATGAAGAATCGAAACAAATATTGTTATATCGGTGGTTTTTGAAGTTTTTTCCATATAAACAATTGGATTTATATGTATGTATATTTTTTTTAATTGAAAGCTTGATGGGAAGTTTTTCCTTAAAGCAACGGTAAAAATCGGGCAGTTTTGATACGGCAACGTGAAATTTATTTTTTAAAGTCTAGCTTCACTGATGCATACATATAAGAATTTTTGGTAGACAAATCTGACAGCCAATACGTTTTTTGAAACAAAAGATCAACAACCGATCGAAACACACCAATCTACATCGTACAAATGAAATGCTTACTCCAAATCAACAGTCCCGGGGGCGTACAATTCACAAAGGTTTAAAAAGCGTTCATCAACACCTCAACACGCATGTTGTTGTGTGGACCTAGGTCTTAAAAGGTATCTATGTATGCTGTTGTAATTCCTACACAGAACTTTTTATTAAAAAAAATTCGTTGAACAACCTCCCCTCCCGCTAAAACTTTTTCTGTGTGCGCCACTGAATCCGACGCGTGTTCCGTCGAAGAAAAGAATTCTTTTTCCTCAAATTTTTTTTATTTGATCAAATTTTGGTCGCCCTCTTCACAAAGTTCTGGACAATTGGTCAGGTGATCTACATACGATGCAAATTCGACATCCAATTTCTGATATCCGAAACAAGTTCTCAATGACCGAACCCACCCAGATAGGCATTTTGAAAAAAAAAAACAATTTAAATCAAGAGCATGTTGCATGTTCTAAATTTATGTTTCGTGTTCCATATGTATAATGTATATTCACAAAATTACAAAAATTTGCTTACACGAATTATGATTCAGATTTAAACAATTGCATGAAATTAATAAATTTTTGGAGTTATGTCCAAAACCAGACAAAAATTTGAATATCCACACAAAGCCAGGGTTAATCTAAAGCTCGTGTTCCACAAGTGACCGGTAGCGCCAAAATCTACAATGACTTCGATAGTCACATCACTAATTCCGAAAAGTTCGACATAATCACTTAAATTCAAATAAATTATTACAAAAAGCTTCATCCAAAGAATTGTCTAAAACAAATATATAGATTGATAGTTTCAACTTCGTCACAGGGCACATTCGGTTCTGGGTGAAAAAAATACTCCAAAACAGAATGAATCTAACAATTTTTCTTCTTACACTTCCAGCCAAATCCTCCAACTCCAAACAAAAATTTGTTAATCAAGCATAATCTTTATATGAGGTTGAGCAAATAAAATAATTGATATAATTTCGGAATGTTGCCGTTTCTGCAAAGTAAGTTGTTGTTCAACTTCAATTATAGCTATACCACGAAAGAATTTTTTGCCGGATGTGTCCGCAGACGTGGTTCGTCCATAAAAAAATCCATAATTAAGGGAGAATAGATTCACAGATCAAATCCGCGAGCTTGTCCGTCGGATTTCAACAATAACGGTCGGTCCGACAGCCAATTCATTTCAGCGTGTAAGTGTACTTAAAAATGAAGTATACTTTAATTAAATATTAATCTAAATTGCTTATAAATTGCCGGACATCGAAAATTTTTGAAAAACAAAAAAAAAATAAGCACATTTCTTTTTGTCTTTTTCATATTTTTTTACAAATATTCATAAATTTTCAAAAATCCGCCTATAAAATTTTAAAATCATAATAATAATTTTCTATCTTAAAATAATTAAACAATACAGATTTTATGCCTTTAGTCATTTTTTTGCCCATGTAGACCTTGTTTTTTTTGTATTTTTACAACTAAGGCCTAGTTTGCACGATGCAAGTTACTGGTGTACCAGTAAACAGTAGCTTGCCTGTTCACTCGCCTTAAAAATATTGGATAGCAACTATACTCGCTTGTACTGTTCACACGATGGCAGTTACTTGCCAGTTGTATGCGAGTTGATTTTTCGTTGTTTTTGTTTTTACAAAAATTTGATAGATAACTAACCGAAGTTAGCTAATATTTGATGTTTTATAACATTTGTTAATTAAAAAACAAATAATTTATTGTTGAAATCAACCGAATACAATACGACCATTTCAATGTGGAGGGGAAGGCGTGTGGCAAGTAAAAACAAAATATGTTGAAGTAACTCACCTGCGAGGTACTGCTCTACTCGCGCATGCGAGTAACTCGCCTTATGTGTTCACACGATGCCAGTAACTGTACTACGGTAACTCGCTAGCTCAACTCACACGTTTACTCGCCTTGTGTAAACTAGGCTTAAATAGCAAACTAATAGCCCTAGCATTATATTTTCTCTTTTCCGACATTTTAAATTACGCGTTCATTTGTTATGGAGCAAGAAATTTAAGTTAATAAAAAACAAATTGTAAACTAAACTTTTTTGACAGATGCGTGGTCCGCCAACCAAAAACTCCGATCAATGTAATTTATGCCGAACCTGGTCCGCGGATCAAAATCGGTCAATTTAAGACAAATTTTATACCATTAACATAAGGACCTGGTCCGATGACGGACTTGTCCGCTGATCGTTACAGTGAACAATTTTAAGTTAGTGGTAAACGGCGGATCGGACCGAAACCGACAGATCGATCCGACGGACTAAGTACGCGGATAAGTCCTATTGTAAGGATAATCCCTATTGTGAAATAAAGAGACGTTAATTGTAGTTTTATGTAGAATCAAAACATCGATATTTTAAGCGTGCTTGTTGTGTTAGCACAGAAAAAATCGTGAACTTAGAGCGCCATTTTGAAATTAAAACTTAACATAAAAAAATTTGAAAAATGTTTAACGGCATCTTGAAATATAAAACTCCAAATAAAGCGTTTTTTAAAAATTTAATCAAAAACACTAATCCATTTTTTTGCATATGGCAAGGTTCATTGTTTTTTGCAAATGGCATATAGTATAGTATATTAAGTTCAATGCCCGTTCTTAGCTATAAAAACACCAATATTGGTGCAGTTTGGACCAAGTTATTCAAGTTTTTGCAAATAAAGTTAAAACTCAAAATTTGGAAAAAAATTACTGCTAAGAATAATTTAAATTCTTGCAACAAACTTAAATTAAACTTAAACTTAAATTCTTAATTCATTTATATATCAGTTGTTTTATATTTTCGAATTGAAACTGGGAGCCATTTTGAGTCTTCGATATTTCAACCGCGTTTATGTCTCTTCCATTTGTGCCGCATCGTAAATAATATTTTACAAGTTCAGTCGTTCTCAAACATCAGTTAAGAATTATTTTAAAATAGTAGGGTAAAGTCAATTTTTTTATATGGCATTGTGAAGAAGTTGCAAGTGTAAAAATAGTCCAAATTCATACTGATAAAAAATTAACTCCATTTATAAGAGATAAACCGTGGATGCCGAGAAATATTTGTGTCAACTGTATACTTTGAAGATTGTACAAACGAAAACGCCCTTAGAAAGAAGGAAAAATTGTAATAAAGTATATTCTGCTACTATGTAGTGCGTATAAGTCGTTCTAAAATGTGTGAAGGGAACAAGTTTAGAACTAGTACCAGCACATAATAGTGTTATCGAATGCACAAACATTTGTTATTTTCAAAATAAATAAAACAAAATTTAAAGCATTTTAGTAAAAGTATTTTTAAAATCAAAGCAACCTGTTTTTTTTTGTATAAAGTTTGGTTGTTGTCATGGTTAAAATATTTTTTAGCTTTTTCGAAATTTACATTTGAGTAAAATCACAAAGTCTACTTGATCAAATAAATGTTCTCGACACTAAGGGTCCACGCTCAATGGAAATAGTAATTTGTGTATCTAGTTGCACAAAGTTGATTTTTTCGCACGAGTCGTAATTTCGTCAAATATACGACAGGTGCGGAAAAAATCAATTTGTGCAACGAGTTGCACACAACGTTTTCTGCAATTCCGAAAACACAATTTAACAAAATTATTCTGCAACCAAATTTTTTACAATCAACATTCATATTAAAATATAAGTAAACATTTCTATTATCAACTTAGCATTGAGACAATTTTCTATGACACAGTACGGAAAAATCTCACTTTTTGATATTGTTGACAATATCGAAATACGTTGAATTGTGATTCGGAATTGCAAAAATACTTTTACTCACTAGATTTGAGGATTTTTATTATTTGAAAACAATAGTTTTTGCAAAATAATTTTCAAACAAACTTAGATCTTTTGAGTAAAATTTTTTTTATTGTGTATGCACCGCACCCACCCTAAGTTGACAGTTGTTGTGCTCAGAAGCAGACTTTGAATCTTTTTTAGTGTTCAAAACTTTTTCGATGTTGTTTTCTTGGATGCTTAATATTTTTTAATCATGTGTTGGTACATATTCCGGTTGTTTGACATTTAATTCGCAAAACGGACTTTACTATTTGTACATGAGTTTTGCTTGCTTTTGTTTAAATAGGAAAATATAATTAGTTAATTCGCACTTATTTGGATCTAGATACGTATGAGCATAATCGTTGCTCGTGGATATCGATGCACGTGGTAAAATCGATTATTTTACCTTAACAACATCGTTAATAAGTTGGCGTTACCTATATATAATCGTTCGTTTTTAAGATGGAAAAATGTCCCTTTCCTTATACATATGTATTTCCCATCCCTTATATATATTTCATATAAAAATAAATTATTGGTTATATCTACTTTTGTTGAATATCTAATCATCTCGAAATATCGCAAGATTAGTGATATTTCTCCGAGAATCAGATATGTCAGTTTGATCCTACATTTCCGATTTTATTATCTAATTTTTGTTTTGTGTCTTTGTGTTTGTTACTTAGGAAATTGTTACTTAGGAATTATTAGCAAAATTATTGTAATATACAGGTTAAAAAACGAATGCAGGTTATATGTTGAAAAACAGTTTTTTATTAAAATTTTGGACACAGCTATTTAAGAATTTAAATTTGTTTGTTATGGTTAGTGCACGGGCACAACAACGGGACCTACCTATACCTTGAAGGACAGTTAGTCACTTTATTAGAAAGACAGTTAATCACTGTCTACCCATGGAGGACAGTTATAGTCACTTTATTAGCTATAAGATTTTTCAAATCATATGATTAGAAATATAACGATTGTAATCTTTGGCATCGTTTAACTTTCGTAAGTGCACAAATGTTTTCGAAGGCCAGCTTTGAATGAAGATTTTTTCCAATATGATATGCTGGGCTATCCAGTATATTTCTTTCAAAGGAAAATATGTTTTCAGTTTTATCGACTGTCTTGCGAAGAATGGAGCAAATACTAATCCTATCTAGCTATCAGTTACAAAGTGATTGAGATAGATTTAAGGATGGCTACTACAAGCAGAACAGAAACGTTGTATAGAATAATCACTGCATATGAACTTGAGAACGAAGAAAATAATTTGAGGGGTTGGAAAAGAGTTAAAAATCAACTTTGGTTAGCTTTATTTTTAATTTGATTAATTTTTCATTAGATATCAAATAAAATCAGTTCACCCACTTAGTTTTGAGTTAAATGTATTTGGGGAAAAACTAAATGACAAAGCTGAAGGTGTTTTACAATGTATGTGTGGATGGTGTTATTTCTTCCATTGACTATTTCTTTCTTTCTTTCTAAGATTAAAAAAAAAAACTACTTATTTCAATTAACACTTCCATTCTTCTGATATCATCATCACAACCAGGACCAGATATCATCAACGACTAGGTAGTAAGAAACATCAAAAGTGGACGAAACGTTATAAATTCTGCAATTCTAATTTAGTAGCAGTTTTTGTCATGGCAACAAATCTGACAGACATCGATAAGAACGAAAGAAAAAACAGAATCAGACTGACTACATATGTTCTTATTTATCTCAACACAGTGTCATTTGTTAAATGTCTTTTAGTCGGTAGTAAAAATATAGTATTAGTAAGAGAATGTAATTCTAACAGGCGTCCCTATTTTTAAATTATTTTCTGTATGTATTAATTTAGTTTTTTTATCAATGTTGTCTATGAACCTGATGCTCAAAACGATTTTTTTAAAATTAAAAATCAGTTTACCTTATTAACGGACTTGCTGCGGCTAACACTAGTTTATGAGCTCGCAAAGTCTCTTTTCCATCGCACACAAGCAACAGATCAGCTGGATGTTCCCCGCGAAATGCTGCACCAATTTCCTGGAGTATACACTCGCCGTGTTTACTATACTGCAACATCAGCATCCTAGCTGTAAATAAATAACAAAGAAAAAAAAATTTTAATTTATTTTATAATTTGACCTAGACGTCATACAAATTAAAAATAAATTAAGCGTTTCGTGTCCAATATTTTTTTATGACAATATTTCTTTGACAACATCTAAACACGATAAACTATAAAAAAAATTATATTTAATTTTTTTTTAATAATTTTCCACATCACTTGGTATTTAGGTCGTAATTTTCACTTTTATTATATCTTTTTCGTCATTTTTAGTTGTTGTAATAATGCAATCGCAATTTATTTATGTTGTTCTTTTTTTACTTGTACAATAGACATGTTAAGGTTTGCTTTAAACTCTGTAGGCTGGCTTCGGCTTACGGATCCATCACGATAATGACTTTAAAAATTGATCACAATTTAGGATATAACGCTATAAAAGACTAACGATTTGAAAGATTTTTTCATGACGACAAATGATAGAGTACCTGTGACTCCTTCTCGAAGAAGCATTAGGTAGCAAAGCCAACGAAAGAGGACTCGTTTGAAGCTAATGGACTATCAGGTAGGGATTAAAACACGTTATATATTCATGCAGATTCTAGTGAACAAATTACCTTAAATTGAGATCACACGAAGGTCATATATATGTGATTGTCATATAGTTTTTATAACCATAATATGTCATTTCACCTGATTTTTTTTTATCATGAAGTGGCTGAAATCTCAAGCTCTGAGATATCAAGACTTCATGAGAACATATGGTTTTTAGTTTTGAGCAGCGATAACATAACTTTTTGTTAATGTACATGCACTTTTTATCTCTGTTTAGATTTGTATTACAGAACTAATACGAAACAATAAACATCAATACGTTGTCGGAAAATTATAACAGATCATATATTAACATAATTTAAGCTGACTCTCCATTAGTCTTTTCTTTTTCATCTTTTTTTCTAGCCAAAATAGTACGGGAAACCATGATTAATTTTCTAAAGAGAGAGTAAGACGAGTATCACAATTTTTCATGGAAAAAATATTGTATAGGATTGGAATTGTGACATTTCACCATTATTTTTAATAAACATCTAATTTTATTATATATTTTTAACAATGTCGTATCCAACATAGACTGCATAATAATTTTAAATATATTTTTTCAGTGTAAAAGTCGTCTTTTTCCATAAAAAAGTCTTGCTCTATAGACTTTTTTTTATAGTAGAACACTTTTTTATAGTATATCACTTTTTTTTAAAAAAAAAGTGATGGAAAGTAAAAAAAAGACATGGGATAAATAAAAAGTCTTCATCTTTTTTCCTTTCGCACTAATATGATTTTCATATCTTCTATTTCACAAAGCAAAAAAGACGAGAAAAAAAGACTAATGCAGAATGACCTAATAGTGCGTATGACAGGTACCATAATTATATAAATAAAATTATGGTGAAGTGTTTAGAGAAGAAAATGACACAACATGCCCATTGTGTATCAAAGAAAATGAACGTAGAGAATATGTTTGACTCGATTCGGACGCTCAGAAGTCACATGTTGAGATCAAGCTATCTATGTTACTGATGAGTTGGAGCCTCACTCATCCTTACACCAAAAAAAGTTGGAAATTATAAATTGCAAATAATAATTCGATTTTTAAAAAACTTTGTTATTGAACAATTAATTCAATGAATTATTTGTGATATTACATCATTCCGATGGAAATAATCCCATCATGAATAATAAGACTGAATCTAACAAAATATGGTGTGCAATTTATGAAATTTTTTTGCTATCCACAAAATTGTCGATCGATCTAGTTTCGAACCGATAAGAACTTTTTATTACACTTTAAAAAATTATATCATTCTCATCAGGGCTAGCCGACTAGATACACTACCAAAAAAATTTTTCGCTATATAAACCTAAAATAGGTCACTACTCTAGCGAAGTATAAGAAACCAAAAAACTTTCATAAATATATGTTTATTAGATTGAGGTTTAGTCAATTTGTTTCTAATATCACAATGATGTTTCGTAATATCACAAAACAAATAATTCATTGAATTAATTGTAGATAATGTGTCGAAAGACACAAGTGAAGATGGTCATCTTCTTCTTACCGATACAAGTTTGTTATCCAATTCTAACTTGGTTAGAGTATAACAACAATAGTGATCAACTAGAGAAACAAATTGACTAAACCTGAATCTAATGAACATATGTTTATGAAAGTTTTTTGGTTTCTTATTCTTATACTTCGCTAGAGTAGTGACCTATTTTAAGTTTATATAGCGAAAAATTTTTTTGGTAGTGTATCTAGTCGGCTAGCCCTGATGAGAATGATATAATTTTTTAAAGTGTAATTAAAAGTTCTTATCGGTTCGAAACTAGATCGATCGACAATTTTGTGGATAGCAAAAAAATTTCATAAATTGCACACCATATTTTGTTATTGAAAACAACTAAAAATTGTTGTAAAGATAAGTTATGTTATTTTAGGTTTACCAAATCTGTTTTTTTAATTTACCACACTATTATTTTTATTTCTGATAGCTATTTTTCAACCCACCATAAAATAAAACAGCCAAAATGTGATGATTTCAATCCAAAAGACCATTAGTACTGCAGAAATTCTGATTTCACTTTTATTGTAACAAACGACATCTTACTTTAACTAGCTATACTAAACAAAAAGAAAAATTGCAACAAAGTTAAAAATTAAAATTCAGAAAAAAACTAGTTTAGGTTGGATAAAGAGTAAAAATATAAATCTAAAAAAATCAAAAATTTTATAATAAATAAAAAATTTCTTTTTTGCTTTTACTTTCGATATAATCTTGTTATTATTTACATTTTCGAAATATAACATTATTTAGTTATTCCGTTGGTTTAAGATGTTAGTTGTATTAGATACATTTATTTAGAATTTTTGTAGAAAAGTGAAGTTCAAAAGATTTCGTCAAACTACATAATTACAAATTAAGCAAAAATAAAGTGTGTGCAAATATTCTGATGCGTCGTTACACTGTTAAACAAATAAAAAGTTACACAACCGAACATAACCATTTCATTCATCGATTCCATTTCCATAACATTTAAATTCATATTTCTTTTTTCCAATTTTCTTCAATTTAAAATGTGTAAATTAATCAAATTAATTCCGTTTTCATTTATTCTAATCATTTTTTTTTTGTTTCATTATTTCGCTAACATCCATTTCCATTTTTAATGCTAATTAATGAATTACAATTTTTTTTGCATTTTACACAAAGAAATTGATTAAGTTCACTATATATAATATATATCATTATATCAAACCCAGTTAACGCACTTTGAAAATTGCAAATATCTTTATGTAAAAAAATACGATTACGCATAGTCATACGCAGCAAAAACTACAATATAAAAAAATGTTTATTGTTATTTTGTTAATAACGAAATTTTTTTTTCGAAATAATTTATATTCAATTTTATGCAAAAAATTTTCTAATTTCGGAATTAAAAAAACAATAAAAAGTTGGGTAACTATTAATTGACTGGAACATTTGTGCTGGCCGATCTGGGACTGGATTTTAAAAAATTTGTTTTTCAAACGATTTGATAATTTGATAAATAATAGAACTTTAAAAATTTAATGTTGCCATGCCATTGTTGTGATGACATTAAAAAAAAGTTAATAATTAAAGGTCTTTGTATGGCTGACGAATGTTTCTACAACATTGACGTCAAATTCTGAATATTGGGTTGGTATACAATGAGGTTGTGGTGACCGGGTTTTTTATCGTATAGTAGAATTTTTTTTACCAGCGAATACGAAAATTGGTTGTTGTGCGCATATTCATATGCGCATGTGCGAATATTCAAAGTCTCAGATTAAAATATTAAAAAAATTGTTGGGGTCCCATTGAAATAGACAAAATCAACGCATAAAATTAATAAATTACTATTGAAATTCAACCAATTATAATCGAAAACCAAAAACTAGTAAAAATATTAATTTTGTAGATAGTATAACGAAATTTTGATAATTAACAATAATTATAATAAAAAAAAAATAGAAAAAAAACTTGAAATATATGGAAAAAATTTTTTTTAAGAAACGCTTTTCTTTACTTCATTGTTATGCAAACTGTAAAAAAAATTACTAAAAAGCAAAAATTAATTCCAAAACTCAAATAAATTTTCTAAGAACCTCTGTAAAAAAATTCAAAAATAAAAATAATTCCAAAACTCGAATAGATTTTCCAAAAAATTCTGTAAAAAAATTCAAAATCGAGAAAATCTGACACATTCGTTAAAGAAAAGCGTGGGACGCTAATCCTACACGAAACATTGGCGAAACATTGACGTAATTGCGACTACTATCATTACTATTTACTTTCTATCATTTTGTGACTAGTATCATCTCAAAGCATCATGTGTAGGATCTAACGTTGTCAATTGCATGCGGTTTTTATATAAGAATTTTGAATTATATTTTTTTGTGTATATTTTTCAAATACTTTCTTTCAACGATGAAGTGCAACGATATAATTATTTTATTTTTCATTCATTTAGAATCACAATTGATAGTAGTTGCAATTCCGTCAATGTTTCGCGTGTAGGATTAGCGTCCCGCGCTTTTCTTTAACGAATGTGTCAGATTTTCTCGATTTTGAATTTTTTTACAGAATTTTTTGGAAAATCTATTCGAGTTTTGGAATTATTTTTATTTTTGAATTTTTTTACAGAGGTTCTTAGAAAATTTATTTGAGTTTTGTAATTATTTTTTGCTTTTTAGTAATTTTTTTTACAGTTTGCATAACAATGAAGTAAAGAAAAGCGTTTCTTAAAAAAATTTTTTTTTCATATATTTCAAGATTTTTTTCTATTTTTTTTTTATTTTTTTATTTTTTAATTTTTAGTCATCAACGCCTTGAACAGTCGGAATTTCTATTTTGTCACGTTCTTATAAGAATTCAACACATTTTCAGCACAGAATATAACATTTGTTAATTTATTTTCCTTGATGCCACGATGCATGGATAATGCGTGAACTACTGCCGATAGACACATATTCCGATATATTTTCCGCATTTTTATTAGAACCTTCAGTATCTTCATTACTTGGGCCATGATTTGATAGTCGAATCAAATCACGTTCATCAAGGTGTGCATTTTCATCAATAACAATATCTCGGCACAATGGGTTATTTGATTTAAGCCATTCTATAGCTGCGATTGATTTAGTTCTGGAAACAGTGTAGTCTCGAGCAGAATTTGCATTTTCTAAGCGTTCCGTTACTACTATAACATCAGCATCCAAGGTTGATCGAGGTAGGAACGTAGGAAGCTTTGAAATGACGTCAAAAATATCCAAGGCAAAAAGGTTGCTTGGCCTTTAAATCCGTAGTGCCCGTACAATCCAGAAAACTTGACAATTTTAAGAAAAGGGTGAATCCGAGACAAAAGACATTGTTCAGCTTGACAAAGTGCCTGAATTTCTGGTAAAACGTCGCCTGGGTCTAAATGGTTTCAGTAAGCTTTAGCAGGTGGAATTGTTTTGTTACTTCTTAAGTGTGACTTGCAGCGGTGACAAACTGTAAGGCGAACTTTATATTTTAATTCAGGCGGCATCCAATCTGGAGGTCGGATTGGAATCTGGTAGTTTGACACTTGCTTGGGATAGCACTGCTTCGTAAAAATATCACATATTTTGTCTGCAAAAGTGTTAACTTCAGCCTCAAAATCGTCGTAACAACAATTTTTAACTGTGGTAGTAAGCTGATTTCTTCCTTCATCTGGATTTTCTTCTTGACGTTCTGCTTCTTTACGTGCGCGTCGGCGTTGATATGCGTTTAAATCTGATAACATGCAAATGCTGGCCGAAATCGGCGAAAATTTTTGAAATTAATTGTTTATTTATCGAGAAAATACCTAATTTATGAACGTAAAATGCATAATTCTGTATAGTTTATCTATCGATCTTTATGTTGTGCAAATTTCAAGTCGCTATGTTAAGTAGATCGAGAGAATTTGAATATTTCCGATGAAAATCAATTTTTTAATTTAAACAACGAATAAACAATTGAAATTGTTAGTTAATATGATATTCGTGTATTGTCATCGGAAATACGTATGCCTGCAAAGATTCATTCATTTTCATTGAATATAAGGCAGTCAAATTAACGATACAAGATTTGATCCAATAGTGTGAAGTAAAGAAAAGCGTTTAATAACGAAGCCTATGTAAACAAATGTCACGTCAAACAAAAGGTTATGAACTAGGAGTAGAAATGTAACTATTAACTAATGTTATTGTTTTCAAAACATATTTATCCCAAAATAAATAATGCATCTCTGTTTTACTTTTTGTCTCATCTTTTATCTCTTGCTGCGTGCTATCTGTCAAAAATTCATTGGTAAAAAAAATTCTAAAATTGACCTTTTTACTTAAATACGTCAAAATGAGATGTCAAAAATACTTAAAAATATACTTAGGCCCATAGTGAATTTAGGTTAATACAAAATCTTCAGTTTTTGTATGAAAAGTGTTAAAAAATAATTTAAAAATTCAACTGCGAATTGTTCATAACATTTATATTAGTAGTAGTATGTTTAAATTGGTTCAAGATATTCCATAAATTTCTGTTAAATCAATGTTTTTGGTTGCCCGCAGTGATGTTTAGTTACTGCAAAATCTTCAGTTTTATTTATGAAAAGGGTCAAAAAACGATTGAAACTAGTTAAATAATAAACTGAACTACAAGTTAATAATAATATTAATACAAGTGGTATGTTTAAATTGATTAAATATATTCAATAAATTTATGTTAAAGACAATGTTTTTAGTTTATAATAGACCTTTTTTTCCGAAAAAAAAACTTGACATATGTGATCAGCTGATTTGTATTTCGAAAACTTTAAATAATAGTTATTTCTTGCAAATCAAAATGGTTTTGCGTTGTTTTTAATATATTTGCATTATTGTTGGTTTTACAGTAAATTTTAATACATAATTACTGATTTCTAATTATCATTAGACAGATTATAACGATGTAACGGCAGATTATATACAGAAATAAAACGACGTAACGACAGATTACATACAGCAATATAATATTGATTTTAACATAAATTTATTGAATATATTTTACAAATTTATACACACCACAAATTAATAATATTATTATTAATTTGTAGTTTAGTTTATTATTTAACTATTTTAAATTATTTTTTGGCACTTTTCATAAATAAAACTGAAATTTATGGAATCACTTTACCATACTACTTGTATAAACGTTATTAACAATTCGTAGCTGAATTTTTAAATTACTTTTTAACACTATTCATACAAAAACTGAAGATTTTGTATTAACCTAAATTCACTATGGGCCTACGTATTTAAAATCAACTATTTTATCTGTCAAAATATTTTAAGGAAAATACTCAATTTGTCGTTCGGTATTTAGCTATCCCAAAATGACCTTGAACATAGTTTTACAAAATCAGGGCAGTGCAATTGTATGATCATCTCTTTCACCCTTTCACCATACAAAAATCTACATTTTTGTAAAAATAATAGTTTTTATAATTTTCTCAAAAGAAGGTTACCGTAATAGATTGCCAGTTGTTACAATCGAAATGCGTTTGTGATAGCGTCTGTCTCTTATTCCTGTTTTAAGTTTGCATTCTTAAAAAATATCTTCATTTTAATTTAGTTCTGACAACTACGTCATCAGTTTTGAAAATAGTATTTTTAACCGACGCATTTGATTGTCAAAACTAATAACCTATTTATTAGTTGTTGTTGTTTTTGTGTTTTATTTGTATTTTTTTATCCTTTATAATCAAACGTATCGCTGTTAGACAAAATGCTTGACCATCAAACTGTTTGACCATTTTGTAGAACGGTTTTCAGTATTAAATTTGATGTTTATCTGATAAGTCCAGGGATTGCGATCATCTAATTTTCAATTTGACGACATTACATTAGAAAATCAGAGGACTGCAGAAAAATAGGGGTGTTTACACCGCACTAAAAACAATAAAATGAAAAAAATTCTTAAAATAAAAAAATTATTAGTGACTCAAATAAATCTGTGTTATTTCCAAATATTTTTTTTTAAATCAATGAATCAATGTTGGTAAATTTACAAAAATTTTGAGTGTTGTATTAATTAACAATTTTTTTGTAATATGCGTAATGCCTACATTTATATTTTTTACCTAAATAAGTATATTCCTGGGGTACTATTCCCAAACACATATTTATCAATCGACAATATTGTCAATTTCACCAAAATGCTTAACAACTTAGTACAAAAATGTTATTCTATAACACAAATTTATTTATCCTTACACACAAACCTTAGTCTCAAAATTATAACAAATTATTAGAAAATTATAACAGAGTACTAAATTCGAAATAAAACAATCAGATGTCGTTGTTAGCAACTTTTAGACAACTAATTTTCGTAATCTTAAAACATACAAAATAAAATAAAAATATATTTAATAAAGCAATATGTTTTAATGATATTTATATAAAAATTTGATTATTTAATTTTATTAAAGACTTATTTTTGCATTTGTAATGAAGCGCTGCTTCGTTGTATGATCAACGAAGTGGCATAGCAGGCCGGGCACCTAGATGAGATTTATTTAGCCCCAAACTAGCTTCAGCCTGTGGGGACGAGTAGATATTTACCTGCTGCTCCAGTTCAAATAACGGTATTGTTCGCGTATCTCATAAAAAACGGATTAAACGAAAAAGCAAGTGTAAATAAGTAGACTCTGGCGACCACATTAGACGAAAAGAACCGCGATCACCACGTCCACTCCCATAATTCTAACACACTCACACACACACATACACTCTCGCACTTCGCCCACTCACACACACACACTCACACACATACACACATTCCTGCCCATAAGCGCCAGTTTGTACATCAGAATTTAGTAAGAGTTGTTCAACTGCGTCCACCAGTATAGACTGATCATGCTTGTATAACTCAATCCGTGAATCAATTGATGATGTCACTGTATCTTCCGTTTTGGAAGTTGTTTTTTTTATTTATAAAATCACATCCGAACCACACATCTCTTTAACAACCGAGATGCATAACCCGTAATGCCGTTGTAACATTGATACTAACTTTTGTTCCAAACTTAATAAAAGCAGATTAAAAGAAATTCTTCAAAAATAATATTGAATTCACTTTTACATTATAGTATAAGAAGTATCGAGTTGACCAAAAATATTGTCCGTTGAGATGCAATAACTGGTCCAAACATGGGTAGAATAACAATAGAATGACGATATTTTACTTCCGCAATACCTTCTTTTATTAGTCTATTCGTGACTGCTAGTTCTCGAATTTTTGTCCTTCATACCATCATCAAATTTACGATAAACTACAACAATTGGTTGAGTAAATAATAAGAAGCCCTTCATTTTTAATTTTATTTATTTATAAGTTTTATCAACAAGTTTCGCAATATACAGGTAAAATTCTCGCTTATATGGCTCCAACTGGATCCTGGCAGACACACACGCATGCAACCAAGCTACTCTCTCATACTTACCCACACCCACACAACCATATATTCACACTCATACCCCCACATACACATCCATAATCATTCACACCCACACCTAGAATAAAGTTAAAATACGACTCACCCCATAGCTAGTCCAGATCCCGCCTCAAAGAGCCTCTTTACTCACACATCCTCATCCAGTATAGGGTTTGTTAAAATTACGCCGGTAATACTTGTAGATGTTTAGAAAATCTCCTATTCCGCCTTAGAGGTGGTTGTTCTTCCGGAAATATCTTTTATGGATCACACCAAATTCCAAATATAAAATAGTCGGTACGGAAATGTACTGCCGTATTCAGCACACCAGGCGCACCTGTGGCACGTGATAAATTGTTCAATGCGGATTGTTTGTAAGTTTTTTTGTGTTTTGTAGGTTGGTTTTTGCATGATCGTCTCCATTTTAGACACTCGTTATCACCAAATCATTATTTTAATTACGATGTTCATTGACTAACAGTCTTTTAAAAAAAAAATTATCACAGAATTTCTCCCCAAAAATATGGTTATGATTTTTTATTGTTTTCTTTAACAGATTTTTTTATTCTAATTTTACAATGTTCACTAACGTCGAATTATACTAAAACATTGGACATGCGAATAAATAGGAATTATTTTCAATAGTTTATTTACCCGATTTTTATAATTTTTGCTAACACACAACGTTAACACATTTTTAAAATTTTTGCTAACACACAACGTTAATAGATTTTTATAATTTTTACTAACACAACGAAAATAGATTTTTCTAATTTCTGCTAATACACAACGATAACAGATTTTTCTAATTTTTGCTAACACACAACGATAATAGATTTTTTCTAATTTTTCAATAATTTATTTAACAGCCCACCGTCTAGCTTTTTGATATTAGTTAACACCAATTCTTTTTTTATATTTTCTTTGGTTTTTTTTTGTTTTTATCATTAAATTAATCAATTATTGCCACAAATTGAAAAAAAACCACACCCAAAAAAAACTTGATGTCTCAAATGTCAAAAAACATCCACAGCTGTTTACCGTTTAGCACAGAAAAAGTAAGAGAGTTTTTCATATGGAATTTAGTTTTTAAATTAACTAACACGGCACAAACAGATAGAATTTTTTCTAAATTTATCTAAATCAATTGCACTAAGTAAAAAAAAATGAACTAATTGAACTAATAAATTGATTCTAATTAAAAATTTTACTACCTAGATTAATGAAAAAGAGCGTGAATTCCAAAAAAAAAATACATTTTTTCCGATATTCACGAGTAGAATTCACAAGACATAAGAGCGTAAGAGAGAGTCCTATATCGCTTCTATTTATATCATTATTAATGCCCGTTTGTAAACAATAACAAAACGATAAAAACGATGAGTTTGTTTCTTGGGAAGGTTTCTTTCGTTAAGTTTGCACCCACTAAAGAGTTTGCACAACTAATTCATATCAAACTTGAAAACAAATTCTGTAAAAAAGAAGATTACGAATCGAGTGCAAGAAAGTGTGTTGGAAAAGGGTAAAATCAAATTCGAAAGTTCTTGTTAATGTAAATTTAATGCGGGCAAGAAAGTAGTGCGTCTCCAAATTACGAAGTTTGAATAACAGCTTCATTACACATTATAAATTAATTTTTGCACCAATCGATGAAATTTTTATAAAAAAGTCAACACATGACACAAAATTGGGATTTTGACAGTAACTATATTGTTCTTGTCAGATTACCAATATTGTGTTGAATTATCACCAAATCGGTGTTACATAATACGAAATTCATAATATTGTGTGAATTTACAATATTGTGATGACATTTATGTGTTCGGGAATAGGGCCCCTGCTCTATAAGGGAAAAACAAAATACTTCAAATCAAGTTAGAATACCCTTTTAGGGTTAACCTTATTTGAATATATCCGACCCTGATCAGGTTTTTCGTATTTGACCCCTAGCTGAAATTTCAATTGGTTAAAATTCACTAGAGTATTATCCATTTAAAAAATATATAATGCGTACATTATTATAAACATACGCGTACATTATTATAAAAATATATAGTTAAAATCGTTTCATGTGTATTTTAGTAATCGCTTATCGGCTGAAAGACTATAATAATAGTGATTAAGGTGGTATGTATGTTTTAATTTTTACCATTGTAATTTTTTTGTTTTAATTTGATTAATTTATGTATAAATATAAATATATATCAGGGTCTGGTCAGGATATCCTAATCAGGGTCTGATACGATTATCCCAATCAGGGTCTGATCCGGTAATCCCAATCAGGACCTGATACTTCAAAAGCGTTACACTCATGATCATGGCCCAATCAGGCGGCCCTACCAATGCCTGATCCGGGTTACTTACTTGATCCCTGACAAATTTCTACTCGGGTATGTATTAAGGACGTTTTCCTTGATAGTGAAATTGTTGGTCGAGGCGTTAGTCTGAATACGTTTTTTCTACAAAATAATGCTGTTTCACCTCCACTAACACCACCTTACGACGGACCTTATAAAGTTATTATAGGAAATACTTTCACTATCGATATTAGGAGCAAACATCAAGAAGTTTCAATGGAACGTTTAAATTAATCGACAATGTTCTTCATGTTTCTCCAAAAACACAACAATTATTTCGAAACCGTTTTCAAAAACAAAAGCCGATCCAGTCCAGTTTACACGATCAAGACGGTGCATTATACCTCGTCAGATTATACTTCGTCACTGAGGGGAGATGTGTGATGTACAAATTATAATTACAATACTCTGTTTATTGTAGTAGCTTTTTAAATTCAAATCGCGAGCAATGTATCACGAAATACTTTTAAGAAATTGTTTTTCTTTAGTAACGTATATACCTTCACACTCTTAGATCGCAGTATGAAATTGTGTAGTTCTTAATAATTAATAATAAATTTATTATATAAATAAAGATTTGTGATTTATTTTATATTTTTATAGTTTTCTACCACTATAAAATTTATGATAGTAATAATATATTATCAAAACCAAGTCCAACAAATGTAGGAACAATTGGTTTATATTTACAACGAATATACATAAAAATATAAATAATTGATATCAAGCAATATCACTTGCTTATCTTCTCACCCTCATATAAACATTATAAAAAACAATCGAAACAATTCAACCACAAGAAAGCTAACTTTTAGTTATATAATTTAATATATTAAACATTTCGTGTATATAAAAATAATAATAATAATTTTCAATTAAAAAAATACAATGTATAATTGACAATAAAAAAAACTATCGTTAAACAATTACAAAGAAAAAAAATTATTTTCATGGTCATTTGATAGTTTCACATTACATAAGAATAGTGAAATAAATGTTATTTTATTTTATTGCTATTCGTTTTTTCTATTATTACATTAAATTAAAATAGAAAAGAAATAGTTTTTGTCAGAAATGTACACATGTACGTATGTTTTGTTCTAGTCATCATCAAAAACAAAACGATACAACTCTTCCCAATCCATGTTTTCTATACTAATGAAATTCGTGATCTGGACGACCGACGCTGAGGCCGACCATTTTAGATCGACTTCATTTTTGGCTTACAAGTTGTATAGGCGAAAGCAAAAATGTTTTGTTTTAGAAAATTTTTGAAGTGTTTAGTTTGAAAACAGGGTGGCCCAAAATATTTCTGGAAATTCAAATTCAGAGTATATTTGAAATCGAATTGCAAGAGAAAAGCTCACCCGATATCAACGTTACCCGGTATCAACTGGTAATCCATTGGCCTATTGAAAAAAATATAAAGATGGTTGTTCTTGTCGTACGTCAAGCAATTTTTTTTTTTCACAATATTGTTACGTTTTTCCAAACTTCCTTCGAATTGGCCTTACTCTCAATTCGATAAACGTAATTCCCAATCTCTTCCTGAGTTCGATCACTGATTAGTAAGCAAACACACCAGGTTTTATTAAGTATTCAACACCTTAATTGTTTCACAACAACAGGAAAACAATGCAGCAAACAATATTCCTAACTAGAATATTCTTTTAACAGCTTCAGAAACTCCAACGGTTTATTGTAGAAATTTCCAGTAACTCAACGTTCAAACTAATACACAAATTATTTCTATTCAATAACACTTATAACTTTATTCACTAATTTAAAGATCACTTTTATAATTTTAACTTCACAATCGCAGGTTTAAAATAAACTAATTTTACATTTAATTTCACTTTACTGTCGCAGGTCTAAAATAAACTAAATTCAAACTACAAGAAGTAATTTTCTTATATACCTTCTGCAATACTTCTAGATAATTCGACATCACTTTCCAGAAACCTTGAGAAAATATTAGAATATTCGATTATTTTACGTTATGTTGATTTGATTCATAAAATCGTTTATGTTGACCCTATTTCTAAGAAGAGACAACAACAACAACAACAATTCATTTCATTAATTTGTCTGTTGTGTTTTGTTGATTTTATTTTCCTGGAAGTGACCGTAATCGTCTAGATTTTTCTGAATCGTAACATTACCCTCCACTTAAGCCTGTTCGTCCCGAACAGGATCTAGATCTCTCCTCCAATTGCTGAATCCAAACATTTTTTTTTCTTTTTTTTTTCTATTGCCCAGGCGGTTTAGAATTGCTTCTGGTCCCTTTCTAAGTCCTTGGCCATTACTTCGTTCTATGTCCGCCCACCGTGATAAGTATGGATTCTCATTATCTCTAAAGTCCTCCTTATCTTTTCCCTTTGAGTGTTTTACATTGCCATGTCTCCGAACCATTCTCATTTTAAGCTGCGATTCGTCCCCGTTTGCAGCTATTTGAACCACCTCTTTTACATCGCTCACTTCGTTATGGACTTGGACCTGTTTCCTTTTTAACTTTCGGCGTTTGTTTAAACGTCTGCGTCGGTTGACGTTTCTCTCCCTTATCTGTATGGATGGTGCTGGATTTTCTTCTGCACTGCGTAGTTCCTCATCGCTGCCAATATTTGTTGACTCTGCCTCATTCACAAGTAGTGGTATCTCAACATTATTAACCTTTAGGATTCCACATCCAAAATCGAAGACTAATCCCTTCGCCTTCATGAAGTCCATCCCCAAAATGACTTCATCCATAATGTCTGCCACTAGCACCTCTTGTTGATAGCAGTTATTTCCCAATTTTATTTCAGCGATTCTTTTACCTTCTATTTCAGCGCATTCTCCAGTTACTGTTTGGAGTTTCAATCCATCTGATGGTTCCAAACCACCGTCAATTAAACCTTTGCGAACGAATGTTCGAGCTGAACCTGTATCCAGTGTCATGAAGCAACCTTTGCCTTCAAGTTTTCCGTTGATACCCAAGCTTTCACCATTTACCGCAATTCTTGGAATTGGAATGTAGGCTGCATTCTCCTCACTTTTTGGCTTTACAGTTGCACCTTCAACAGGCTTCCGTTGAATAGGAGACGAAGATCTATCACGCTTCCTGTTCCAGCAGTCCTGTGAGATATGGCCCGATTTCCTACATATCCAGCACAGGAGTTTTCTACTGCTGTTCCTGAACCCTACGTGCTCCATTTCTTCGGCTCCTCTATTCTTCACAGAAGACGACAATCTGTCTGCTTCCCCGTTTTTCTTGCATTCCCGTGCCATGTGACCCTCTTCATCACATACCCAGCATCTGATGTCGCTTCTATCTCTGTGTGCCAAAACTTCCCCTTTGATGTTCCCCTCTACATTCCTTTTTCTGCATCCACCAGATGGCATACACAACCTCTGTACCATTTCATATTGCATTGCGTATGCAACAGTTTCATGGAAAGTCGCCTTAGGTGTAGTCATTACTTTGATCCTAATTTCTGGATCTCGGATACCATCTGTAAAAGCCTCAATCTTCATTTTCTCCATAAAATATAGTGGTGTATTTGAGTGTGCTAAATGAACAAGCCGCTCTACAGCCGAGGAATAATCCTGTAGAGATTCACCATTTCGTTGCAAGCGACCTTTTAGCTCAATCCTGTATAATTCCTTTTTATGGTCGCTGCCATATTTTCGTTCCAATGCATTCATTACTTCAGCATAACTTTTCCGATCGTTTTCTGGCACCGCCTGTAATGTTTCAGCTGCTTCACCCTTAAGAGCTACTATCAATGCAGCTAGACGATTTTCAGCGTTCCAAACGTTTTGATCTGCTGCGGTCTCGAACTGGAACTTGAAGATGCCGAACGATGTTGTTCCATCGTATGATGGTGGTTTTAATTTAATATTTGCTACTTGATGTACCACCTAGGAAGTAACTTTAGTCGTCTCAACATCCTGCAACCGTTTTTCGATATCATCAACCTTGGAAAGTACCTTTTTGTTTTCGTCAAGCACTTTTTGTTCTAATTCTTGGATTTCGTTTTGAATCTTCTCGACTTTTCCCTCGAATGCCGTTGACATTTGTAGAAGTTTCTCATCCATAATTTGTTTGACTTCATCGCGACTCATAGCAATGCTTGTTTTTATTGCTTCTAACTGCTGATTGATGTTGAGACTAATCTCTTCCTTGGTAGCAGCCATATTTGTATTTACATCATCCAGTTTTTGATTCATGTTGGAATTAATTTGTTGCATCATAGCCATTAACTGCGTAAAATCACAATTTCCAGATGGCAATGAAGTTGTTGTTTCCGCAACAAAACTTTTCTCCTCATCAGCTGCCACTAGATCATTATTTGTACTAATCACTCCAAACTGGTAGCTTTCCACAACTACTCCACTAGCTTCCATAGCTTCTCGAAGCCGTATCGTTAATTCAGTTTTGTTGCCGGTTGTTGCCAATCCACGTTGTTCTAGTTCTTTCTTTAACTCAAGAACCTTTAAATCACTTAATAGAACCATTATTAACAGCTAACTAATCCGCCGATGTCACCAATGTTACGTTTTTCCAAACTTCCTTCGAATTGGCCTTACTCTCAATTCGATAAACGTAATTCCCAATCTCTTCTTGAGTTCGATCACTGATTAGTAAGCAAACACACCAGGTTTTATTAAGTATTCAACACCTTAATTGTTTCACAACAACAGGAAAACAATGCAGCAAACAATATTCCTAACTAGAATATTCTTTTAACAGCTTCAGAAACTCCAACGGTTTATTGTAGAAATTTCCAGTAACTCAACGTTCAAACTAATACACAAATTATTTTTATTCAATAACACTTATAACTTTATTCACTAATTTAAAGATCACTTTTATAATTTTAACTTCACAATCGCAGGTTTAAAATAAACTAATTTTACATTTAATTTCACTTTACTGTCGCAGGTCTAAAATAAACTAAATTCAAACTACAAGAAGTAATTTTCTTATATACCTTCTGCAATACTTCTAGATAATTCGACATCACTTTCCAGAAACCTTGAGAAAATATTAGAATATTCGATTATTTTACGTTATGTTGATTTGATTCATAAAATCGTTTATGTTGACCCTATTTCTAAGAAGAGACAACAACAACAACAACAATTCATTTCATTAATTTGTCTGTTGTGTTTTGTTGATTTTATTTTCCTGGAAGTGACGTAATCGTCTAGATTTTTCTGAATCGTAACAATATGAAAGTTCCAACTTTACCCTAAAACATACTAAAATTTAAAGACATCGTTTTTTTGTTCCACAGATATTAATTTTTGAAGATTGTATTGGGTGTATTGGGTGCAAAACTTTTAGTTTTAGATGAAATTCGTGATCTGAAGTCTGGACAACCGGTAGACGACCAGTCGACATAATACCTGACACAGTTGTGCGGACAATTGTTGACTGTACTTGTTCAAATAACCGCCAAACTGTTTGGTAAGTATTATCGTTTGTTTCAATAATATAACTGTTAACATCGGGATGAGATTGAGATTACTTTAATTTTTTTCATTGTATTTTACCGAATAATAAAACTCAATTTGAAAAAAAAATTTTGCCAATAACAAAATTAAAAAAATATTTAAACCAACTATAATGGTCTCTCATAGGGGGTTTTCCACATAATTTATCAGTAAAATGTGAAAACCAAAATGATTTTTTATCTTAACTCAATTAGCGTTCTTAGCTAAAAATAAATACGTCAGTTCAATTCTAATAATATTGCCGAAAAATTACTTTATGTTATATATTTGAAAATTCAATTAGTAATTACTAAATGTAAATGTCGGAAGTTGTATAAATTCGTTTCCGTTTTAAATCTAAAAATCTGAACTTTATCCTTGTAACACAAAGTTGTACTTGTTAAAAATGCTGCACTTTTTGTCCTTGGTAGTTGGTACACAAACTACTATTTTGATATGATTAATACATATTTGTGATTTATACACTGAAAAAAAAATTGAAGAAGTTGGCACTTGATTATTTAAGCAAAGAAAAATTATTTTCAAACAATTTCACTGTGATTGGGACAACTACACGATAACATTCTCCTAACAACAGAATGAGGTTTATTTAAAATATAAAGTGTTATATCCAATATAACAATAGTTGAATAAAGTTAATAACTATTTCCGTAAAAAAAATTTTCTTTGGTCTTATATCATGAATTTTTCATTTTAAAGCTTAAGTATTTGAGATTAATTGAACTATATTTTATTTTCACATAAATATTTCGTGTGATTGTCTCAACTTCATCGGTTTATAATTGTAGAGTTGTTGAAGCAATTTCGTAGTTTGATTCGCCATATGTGACCGCACGGTTAGGTTGAGACAATTGCATTTCGATTGGAAATAGGACATGTTTTTTTCAGTGTATCACTCTCCTTTTGTTCGACTTTTCCATCGTAGAAATTTTAAATAGATGAAAAATAATTTATAGTAACATACACTTACAAATGCATATATTTCGTCTTAATTTTTTTTTCTCTTACATATATGTATTTGCCAAAGAAAATTTTCCAAAAAACGTAAATTACTCTCAGTTTGATGAAGATTTATGATGTCTCTGAGAGCTTTATTATTTTCCAAACTTAAACGGTCCTTTTGGAAGACAGTCCTTCTTTTGTAGGTTCTGTCCTTCCCCGGAATATGTCCTCCTAGCTGTCCTTCTTTTCGAAATTTTAAAACTTATCTGTTAATCTCTGTATTCAGAGACTTTTTTATTGTTTTAGCTAAGAAAGTTAAGATAAACTAAATTTTTGTAGCTAAGAATTGGAATTGCTCAATCGAAAGGGTGTTGTTTTCCATCATGACAATGCCAGACTACACCAATCTTTGATGACCCACCAAAAAATGATTGAACTGTCAACTGGGTTTTTGGGTGCAGTCATTCTATAGCCCAGATCTTGCTCCATCTGACATTAATTATCCCAATCTTTGGAAATCTTCCTTGATGGAAAAAAGCTTGCCGACGAAAGAGCCACCGAAAATCACTTGACCAAGGATTTTAGCGATAAACCACAGAAGTGCTGCTGTAATGGAATCACGAAACTACCTATAAAATGGCAAAACGTTATGGATAATAATGACACAGACGTACTTGATTAATAGTAGATTCTTGTATGAGTGTAGAATGATGGCAATTCTTCACGAGGATGAAGTTTTCCGAAACGAGCGTAGCGAGTGGAGGGAATCATCCGAGTGAAGAATTGCCATCATCTTATACGATTACAAGATGCTATTTTATCCACGACTGCAAAATATTTCGAGTAATTTTCAGTTTGCCTGCTAAGTTTGTATCACCATATTGAAATACACGCATCAAAGATAGCATAAAAAACAAAACAAGTTTTTTTATTTTATATTTTATATGTGTATTGTTCCTGTTTTAACCTGTTTATGTTACTATACCAACAAATGAATGAATGTTTTTAATTTGTTAAGGGAATATTTAATAAACTATAGAGCTGTTAAAGAATTTAATGATAATCACTAGTTGTGGAATGAATACAATTACAATAGAAGACACACGCATGGAAAGCATATATTCTTTAGTAGTCGTGGATAAAATTAATTTTCATTCGAAAATTGAACAAAAAACGACGGATACTTTTTATATTATCTAATAGTCACCAGGCCCTCACCCCTCGATTCAACCGCTCTTTCGCTTGGAAAACTCTGTAACATGGCGATTTCTCGGGGTCTTGTAAATTTATGAACAGAATTTTGTTTTTTAATAATAGGGGTGGACATATGTTTTACAAAACCAAGCAAAAATTTGTCTGCTATTATCGAGTACGACCATTGACATTTTGGCATGTTTGGGTTGTCGAATTCGACAAAAGCAAACAAATTTTTGACGGACAAGGTTACCCTGACGTAACCTAGGAAAACATTGTAACGGAGTTTTCCAAGCGAAAAGCGGTCAAATCGAAGAAAATGGCAGATAAAAAAGTTGTCGGACTCGCCTATGACAGTCAGACTCATGAAGTATAAAATATGTCGTAATTATCAATTGCAAGGAGTGAGGGTCCTGTGACTAGTATTTACGTTATACTTTTTCTTTTGTTTTCCCGTCCTCTTTTTTATAGTAAGAAAAATGGTCACCTTATTGTTCACGCCTATGTTCACTTGTTGGAAAAAAGCGCGTCTAAAAAACTCGGCCTCCTAAATAGATGCAAAAATTTTTTCACTCCATACCAATTGCTCCATGTTTATAAGTCCTATATGGGCAATTCTTTTACAAACCGAACACTTTTTGACCGACCGATCTCCGATTTGTCTTAAACTTTTTTTATAGTTTCTATATCAAAAAATAAGAGATACGTGTCCTGGCTTTTTTTTTTCCCCCATAATTTTGATAATATAAGTGATTCAAAGTTTTCAAATCAAGCGGTTTTCGGCATTTCGGCTCATTTTCAACAATTGATAGCTTCGAATCCATGAGAGCTACAAAATTTTCATCAATTACACTTTTGTAGCTAAAGAATTAAATTTGAATAACAAAATATTTTTAATGAAAAATATTAATAAATTCAAATTGTTATTAACAATTAAAATTTTAAAATCGATTTTAAACAATGTTAACCAGTTTTCTAACCTTTCTACATATTTTTATCGTATTCTGCATTAAATTTCCTACAAAAAACCGTTTAAAAAAAAATGGAGAAACTGTTATTGATATAACAAAAAAATTAATTTTTGCAGCGCGGCACGTCAGAAAAACCGGTTTTTTGCTGATAAAATGAAATCTTTTGCCCGTATCAAAAAAAGTTAAATGAAAAAGTTGGAGACAATTAAAAGATCTACAACTTTTGTTTTAACCGTTTTTCGCTATAACCTCAAAATTTTCGTGAAAATTGCAAATAATGTTGAAAATTTCCTTTATTAAATTCTCTCAATGCAAATAGCAATTTGTTTGCAAACCTAATATTTTTGTAATAAAAAACACTTCTTGAACCAATAGAATAATTATTATAACTATTAAAAATACATTAATTTATTCAATGCGGCTCGTCCCATCACGCTCTAGAAACACTTCACGCCTCATTCTCTTGCCTTAAATCGCTTTTTTTTTAGTTTAGCAATACGTGTTTGTTGACTGCGTTAAATGAGTATAAGAAATTATTCTTTTACATTGGATATTTGAATTTCCCCTTTTTTGAATAAATCTTTCGCATCACATGCAAGATTTTGAAATGTCGGCTGAGTGGCACTTCTTCCCAACTTCGCACGGTAAAGGGCAATGTGACGGAATTGGTGGAACAGTGAAACGTCTTGCTGCAAGAGCTAGTCTCCAAAGGATCGATAATCCTATTAGAACACCAATGGAACTGTTTACTTGGGCGAAGGAAGCTCTGCCAAATATAACGTGCCGCTACTCGACAAAAAAAGATTACGAAGAAGAGAAGGAAGTATTATCAAAACGTTTTCAAAAAGCGAAGACGATTAAAGGCACTTTAAAGTATCACTGCATGATTCCAATCTCCCTACAGCAATTAGAAGCGAAGCAATTCTCATTACAACAACAAAAAACTTTAGTGAACATTTTCAAGTAGATAATGTTACACACTACAATAATATGTAAAAATTAATAAATTCTTTTGAAATGTCCATCAACTCACATAATCTTTTTTGTTTATTGTTCTATTTCCATTAATAACGATCAAACTAACATATTTGAGGACTTATGGTATAAATATTTTTTTCCAGAATGACCTAATAAATACCATTGTATTTTTTTTTTAACGATTTAAGGGAAGAGAATGAGGCATGAAGTGTGTCTAGAGCGTGATGTGACGAGCCGCATTGAATAAATTAATGTATTTTTAATAGTTATAATAATTATTCTATTGGTTCAAGAAGTGTTTTTTATTACAAAAATATTAGGTTTGCAAACAAATTGCTATTTGCATTGAGAGAATTTAATAAAGGAAATTTTCAACATTATTTGCAATTTTCACGAAAATTTTGAGGTTATAGCGAAAAACGGTTAAAACAAAAGTTGTAGATCTTTTAATTGTCTTCAACTTTTTCATTTAACTTTTTTTGATACGGGCAAAAGATTTCATTTTATCAGCAAAAAACCGGTTTTTCTGACGTGCCGCGCTGCAAAAAATAATTTTTTTCTTATATCAATAACAGTTTCTCCATTTTTTTAAAACGGTTTTTTGTAGGAAATTTAATGCAGAATACGATAAAAATATGTAGAAAGGTTAGAAAACTGGTTAACATTGTTTAAAATCGATTTTAAAATTTTAATTGTTAATAACAGTTTGAATTTATTCATATTTTTCATTAAAAATATTTTGTTATTCAAATTTAATTCTTTAGCTACAAAAGTGTAATTGATGAAAATTTTGTAGCTCTCATGGATTCGGAGCTATCAATTGTTGAAAATGAGCCGAAAAGCCGAAAACCGCTTGATTTGAAAACTTTTAATCACTTATATTATCGAAATTATGGGGGAAAAAAAAAGCCAGGACACGTATCTCTTATTTTTTGATATAGAAACTATAAAAAAAGTTTAAGACAAATCGGAGATCGGTCGGTCAAAAAGTGTTCGGTTTGTAAAAGAATTGCCCATATTCGTCCCTGTATGGAGTTCTGTTGTCAAGTTTGGGGTGCTGCTCCTGTTTCCATCTTAGCCCTCTTGGACTCTGTTCAAAAGCTGGCTATACGAATTATGGGTGATCGAGCTTTGACATCAAAACTTGACTCACAAAATCGTTGCTGACTTCGTTGTTTTTTACAAATATCGTCATCAGCAGTGCCCAGATAAAATCATCGGCATCATATCTCAAACTTACTCTTACCCCCGTTCCACTCGACAATCGGCTACTGCAACCAGTGAAACGCTCGACATCCCGCGCTGTCATACTGGCAGATCGCAGAAAGACTTCTTTGTCCGAACTGCATACAAATGGAATAGTTTGCCGGAATCCTTAATCTCAGGTGGCTTCAACCGGCAGAGGTTTAAAAAAAGCGTTCATCAACACCTTCGAACGCCAGTTTTTGTGGGACCTATGTCTGGACCTAGGTCTTAAAAGGTATTTATGTGTTGTTGTGACACATATACTAAACACTATTACACAACACTTTTTATTTAAAAAAAAAAAAATATTAAGCGATGTTGAAACTTTATTGTTCGCACTAGGAAACAACTGATTTAATAACAATTTAATTAGTGATTCACTAGTAAGCATTTCGATCGGCTTAGCAGAAAAATGAATAAAGGCTGACAATCACATAAAACAGAAACAGAATTCCATACAAATTTTACAGCATCAGAATTTCTTGCTGTCAAATTTGCATAAAATTCTGTTTCTGTTTCTGTTGTATGTGAATGCTCGGCTTAAGACCTATTAAAATGTTCATGCTTTGCTTTCATATAAATTTATTATAGAGTCGAGGACACGCGATATATAAATAGCTATTTTAACTACCGGGGTGTTGTGAGATGGCGTAATGAATTCATAACGCCCGCGTATCAAACACTCTAAAAATAAATCCTTTTACTACGATAGAATGTGAAAGTTCTATTTTCGTTCAGGTTTAATCCACCGTGAAAGTGGGTGAAATTAATTTTGTTAGGTTGTAGTTGCATATCATAGTTTCCCTTAATTTTACAAAGTTTTTATGGTTGTTTTGACCCATGAAAAAATAGTGTGACGATTATGGAATACGATAGAACACAACACAATAGAACATCTTTCGAGAAAATACTCTTTAGAGAAAATAGTTTCACAAAAAAAATATAAAAATTAATGAATCAATAAAAGATAACAACGTAACTAAAGTAAACACGTAATAGGAAGTTGTTGTTATAATAAACAAATTAAAAAGAGTAGATGTGTCAAGATTTGAAAATCGTGTTATTATGTTTATGTTGATAAAAAAAGGGCTTGTGTTCCATCTAGAATATTGTAGTGATATCGAGGCTATTTCATGTAGTATATATAAAAGGTATTGTTAGAGGATAAGATTAGTTTAAAAATTGTCAGCGATAGAAAAAGTATAAAATTTAGCAGTGATATAGGCGAGTTAAAATTAACAGTGTTATAAGTAGAAAGAAAAAGATTATTTACAAGAACAATTAAGGGGAATAGAAGTAGAGGAAATATTTTTCTAACAAAATCTTGAACGAATAAAATTATAACGTTTAGAAAATCCATTGTGTTTTAATTTCCTGATTTAGTGATCGAACTAAATAATTGTAACTCGGCCAAGAAACGTTACAACTGGTGTCAGAAGTGAAATTGGGAAATAAGATGAATTTGAATGGATTAAAAGTTCAAGATTTGAAGAGCCAATTGGAGAAAAGAAATCTTTCAACAACGGGGACCAAGAACGAGTTGAAAGAACGATTAATAAAAGCTATGGAAGCAGCTGGATAAGATCCAGAAAAATATCGTTTTGGACAAGAAGAAGCAGATGAAAATCTAGATGCAGGAAATAGTGAAGATAAAGATGGTGCTGCTGACAACTAGTGTGGCTACACAATCCACAGCGGAGATAAGGATTATCTCCAAATTTACAAACATCTTGGGAGGGACCTTATACCATTATAACAAAATTAAACGATGTCGTTTATCGGATAAAGAAAGGTCAACGAGCGAAACCAAAAGTCGTTCATCTAGAGAGATTAGCACCCTACAGAGGAGGAGATTTAGATTCTATTCGGGACGAACAGAAATAAGTGGGGCAGAATGTAACGATTATGGAATACGATAGAACACAACACAATAGAACATCTTTCGAGAAAATACTCTTTAGAGAAAATAGTTCCACAAAATAAATATAAAAATAAATAAATCAATAAAAGATAACAACGTAACCAAAGTAAACACGCAATAGGAAGTTTTTGTTTATGTTATAAGAAAGAAGACTATTAGAGAATAGGTATAAATAAACAAATTAAAAAGAGTAGATCTCACACCATGTGTCAAGATTTGAAGATCGTGTTATTATGTTTATGTTGATAAAAAAGGGTTTGTGTTCGCTCTAGAATATTGTAGTGATATCGAGGCTATTTCATGTAGTATATTGTAACGACTCTTCGTTGGTTCTTTTAGATTATTGAACAAACACGACAGTAAAAGACAGATCTTTAGTTAACAGAATCTCAAACTTTATTTGTCATCAAATTACAGCAGCTTCCGTTTTTACTTACTAGGAAGATGTAGTTCTCTTCCGAACATGATATTCGCTGGCGTTTCACTTGTCGTATCGTGCACTGCGCTACGATAGGCCATCAAGAATAACGGAAGATCCTTGTCCCAATTTCTTTGGTTGGCTTCTACTACCTTTGACAAATGTTCTTCCATGGTTCGGTTGAATCGTTCTACCATGCCATCCGATTGTGGGTTCATAGGTGTAGTTCGTGTTTTTCTAATGCCGAGTGTTCTGCATAGCTCTTCCATCAGTTGAGATTCGAAATTCCTTCCCTGGTCGGTATGCAACTCGAGCGGTGTTCCATATCTGCAAACCCATTCATTGACTAATGTTTCCGCGACCGTAACTGCTTCTTGATTCGGTATTGCATAGGCTTCCGGCCATTTTGTAAAGTAATCAATGACCACCATGATGTATTTGTTACCTTTTGTCGTTTCCGGAAATGGCCCCGCGATGTCTATAGCAATTCTCTCCATTGGGGCACCCACATTGTACTGTTGCATCTCTCCTCGAGTTCTAGTTTTTGGTCCTTTGCTCGCCGCACAAGTATCACATCGCCGACACCATTGCTCCACGTCGGTTCGATACCTTACCCAATAAAACCTCTCCCTTACCTTAGCAAGGGTTTTATTGACTCCCAGGTGTCCTCCAGAAATACTTCCGTGCAGCTTTCCCAGTACCTCTTCCACTCGACTTGATGGCAACACCAGTTGTTCTAACACTTTCTTTCCATCAGCGGACTCCCATTTTCTTTTAAGTATCCCGTTGTCCATAAATAGTGAGTCCCATTGCGCCCAGTAGCATTTCACCTCTGTACTTAAAGGTGCTACCTCTTTCCACTCTGGTCGCCTTCCCTCAGTTTTCCAATTCAATATTGGAGCCATAGCTGGATCTTCTAGCTGCTCTCTTTTAATTGCCTCGGTACACCAATCTTCAGGAGTTTGGAACTTGATTTGGTTCACTTTCATTGCCTCATTTCCCTCAGTTCTGCTACATGACTTGCACTCCTCTATACAGGGTCTTCTAGACAAGGCATCAGCATTACCATGGATCCTTCCCTTGCGGTGTTCAACTTTGAAGTCGTAGTTCTGCAGGATCTCTATCCATCTCGCTGCTTGTCCTTCAGGAAATTTGAATTGTAATAACCATTTTAGAGCAGCATGGTCCGTGCGAATCAGGAATGGTTGTCCACACAAATACTTGTGGAAATGTTTCACAGCCTTGATGATAGCTAGCAACTCCTTCCTCGTGACACAGTAATTCCGCTCCGGCTTTGACAGAACTTTACTGAAGTACGCCACCACTTTCTCATCGTCTCCAACTTTCTGTGACAAAACAGCTCCGGTTCCTACATTGCTTGCGTCTGTGTCCAGAATGAACATCTTTCCGGATTCTGGATAGGCTAGTATAGGGGTGTTGCATAGTTTTTCTTTTAAACGGCAGAATGCCTCATTACATTCGGTTGTCCACAGAAACTTGGTATTTGCCTCTGTCAATTTATGTAGACTCTTGGCGATATTCGCAAAATTCTCCACGAATCTTCGATAATAGGTGCATAAGCCAAGGAAACTGCGTAGCTCATGAACATTCTTCGGTACTGGCCAATTTTTCACAGCATCAATCTTCTCGGGATCGGTTCTGACTCCATGTTCTGTAATGATGTGTCCAAGGTACTTCACTTCTTTGTGGAAGAGATTGCACTTTACCGGATTCAACTTCATGTTGGCATTACTTATTCTTCTGAGTACTTCTTCAAGGTTCATTAGATGCTCTTCGAAGTTGCGACCCATTATAATGATGTCATCAAGATAAACTAGGCAGGCCTTCCAGGTTAAACCATGCAACACGCATTCCATTAGACGTTCAAATGTTGCTGGGGCATTGCATAGACCAAACGGCATCACATTGAACTCCCACAACCCATTGCCAGTAGAAAATGCTGTCTTTCGTCGATCTTCTGGATGCATTTCAACTTGCCAGTAGCCACTCTTCAGATCTAATGTGCTGTACCATTTGGCCCCTGATAGTGTATCCAGTGTGTCATCAATTCGTGGCAGTGGATAGCTGTCCTTAATGGTTACCTCATTGAGCCTTCGATAGTCTACACAAAAACGAGCTGACCCATCTTTTTTTCTAACTAGCACCACTGGTGAGCTCCACGGACTCTTAGATGGCCTGATGACTCCATCACTTTTCATTTTGTCCAGCATTCCTTGCACTTCCTCGTGTTTAGCCAGTGGTAGTCTTCTAGGAGGCTGTCTGATAGGATGAGCGTTTCCAGTGTTGATCCTATGTCGCACGATGTTTGTTCTTCCAACATCTTCATCTCCAGTAGAGAACACACTGCTCATCTTCGTTAATACCCTCTTGATTTCTTTGAATTCGGCTGGATTCATTCTTTTACTAAGATCTTGAAGTATTGCTACTAATGCGGGATTGTTTCTCTGCATGAAGACCTTTTGCTCTTCTTCACAACTGATTATCTCTTTTATGGTGCTGCATTTGGCGATTTCTTCTCCATGATTGATGACCACTCGTTTATTTGAGAAGTTAATCAGTTGCACTGGAACTACTCCCTCTTTTGCTGTAACTAGCGTTCGGCCAATCATAATGTTTCCCCCAAAGTCGTTGTTAGCTGGCTCAATCATCACAGGTGACTTTTGGTCACTTTTATCTAGTAGCTTAGTCCATATGATTTTCTCAGATTTTGCCGGGATCTCAGTTGGTCCATCACTAATAACACGGACCTCAGCATTGTCGTTGGTGGCGTGTAGCACTATTTCTGTGTTTCCATATCTCAGTACGTGGCTTCCCAGATCTAATATAAAATTGTATTCTTTCATGAAGTCAAGCCCAATTATGCACTCATCTTCTATATCTGCTACAATAAATCGGTGCCTAAATGAATCTCCTCCAAGGTGAACCTCTTGGTCGCTTTCTCCATGAACTAAAACTGTTTCACCCGTAGCTGTTTTTAGGGTGAATCGTCTTGCTGTATCGATCTGACTATCACAAACCACATCTGGACGCACTATCGATCTCGAAGCACCTGTGTCCAAAGTCAACATGCACGATTTGCTTCCAACGGTTGCCTCTAAGACTAGACTACTATTTTCTCTTTTTACTAGTGATACCACCAATGTAGGGCATTGTAATTGAGCCAGCTTTCGCCCTTCAAAACTGGCACGATCTAGTTTCCCGAATCCGGAACGCTGCATCTGTCTTCCGGGTGCGGCTCCCATTTACATTCTCTTCGGATGTGCCCCAACTTTCCACAGTTCCAGCATCTTACTCTGCTAGACCTACTTCGTTGATTTCGCTCAGGCTTATCTCTCAAACTTTTGACACGCATGATCACTTCATCAAGCGCTGCTTTCAGTGGTTCCTCAGCAACTTCCATCTGTCGTACTCTATCTGAGCCATACGCTCTTTTTCCAGCTTCCATTTGCAGGGCCAATGCTAAGACTTCCGTAGGTAGTTTCTTCCCACTTAGATACAGCTGATTTCTCATTTGCACATCTCGAAGAGCATCGATGAATGTATCAGCTGCCAGTTCGTCTCTATGTTCAGCGTTATAGTTCGGATATGACAGATTAACCAGTGTCACAATGTCAGCCTCTAATTCTTGCAAAGTTTCGCTGACTCCTTGTTTTCGTGTTCTGAGCTGCATGCGATGGAGAGCTTGCATATGACTTTCCCCATATCTTACTTCTAAGGCCTCCATAATATTGCTGTAATCACGTTCTGTCGCTGATAGTGTCAGCAAAATTTCAGCAGCAGGTCCCTTCAATGCCAATATAAGCGCGTTTGCTTTTTGCTGGTGATCAACCCCAGTTGTTGCAATCTCAAATTGCATCTTAAATATCTGATACGATGTAGATCCATCAAATGCGGGTGTTTTCACTCTAGCTGGAGCTGAAGTAGTGGATGGATTGATCATGCTACCTGACTTTACTTGTGCTATTTCTTGGCGGAATTCACTCGAAAGATTGCGTAATTTCTCTTCATGTTCTTCGGTAACTTTCCGCAGCTCCCTTTCTATGTGGTTGATTTTGACCTCCGCACTGGATATACGTGACTCGATTACTTCACGTAGACTTTCTTGTTTTGCCATCATATCAGCAAATTGTTTTTGTTGAATGTTTCCTTGCTTGGCCATCATATCAGCAAATTGTTGTTGCTCTACTTTTTGTTCTGCTGCTAGAACTTTTTGTTCTGCTGCCTGTTTCTCTTGTCGAGCCATCATATCAGCAAGTTGTTGTTGTTGCTCTACTTTTTGTTCTGCTGCCAGTTTCTCTTGTCGGGCCATCAGATTGTTTCTTGTTTGGCCATCATATCAGCAAATTGTTGTTGTTGCTGTGCCATCATTTCTTTCATCAACATCATCATCGGATCAATTGCTGGGGCATTCTGGACGGGAGCTTCCTCCGGCTCTACCTCTATGACCTCTGTGCTTTGGCCTGCTTCTTCTAAAACTTTACGCAGCCGAAATGCAAGTTCTGCCTTCGTTCCATGGATTGGAGCATTCCTTTTCTTCAACTCATCCTTCAGCTGGGTCTGGCTGAGATCACTAATATTTACTGTCTTGACCATTGTTTCCATAATCCCACTTCTGACACCACTGTAACGACTCTTCGTTGGTTCTTTTAGATTATTGAACAAACACGACAGTAAAAGACAGATCTTTAGTTAACAGAATCTCAAACTTTATTTGTCATCAAATTACAGCAGCTTCCGTTTTTCCTTACAATAAATTCCAGGGTCTCCAATTTATGTACCATAAACTTCACCGCTTTTCCACAATTTGAATCAAAAATATTCGGAATCGTAAAATCTGTATTTACTATTCCACTAAGCTCAGATTCTTTTACTATTAGTACCCAGGCTCAAGTACAACCGATTATTCCTTAAACTTGCGAATATTTATAAACACTTTTAATTGCAAAAGTAAAACTGACCATCTGATATTTTTGTTTGCTTATTTATATCGAAAAATAAATAAATCGAAACTTCTATAATCCACTAGAAATCAATACTACGTAGTCCGTACATCTGAAATAGGCCACACCTGTTTTCATTTATACTTGCATTTGTATTAGCGAACTCAAATTTAATTTATGCAAAATGTATTAGGTAACTCCTTTTAATTAATGTAAACATTTGTATAACAAATTTAATTTACATCAATTTATGCAATACAATTTGCAATACAAGTAAAAGATTGAAAAAGGAGTTAACTTTTAATTAATGAATGAGTAAATAAAATTAACCCATTCTGGACGAAGTTTATTACAATATATAAGAGGTATTGTTAGAGGATAAGATTAGTATAAAAATTGTCAGCGATTGAAAAAGTATAAAATTTAGCAGTGATATAGGCGAGTTAAAATTAACAGTGTTATAAGTAGAAAGAAAAAGATTATTTACAAGAACAATTAAGGGGAATAGAAGTAGAAGAAATATTTTATAACAAAATCTTGACCGAATAAAATTATAACGTTTAGAATAGTAGATTGTATTACTGGTGCGAATGCGTTTTCCAAACAAGAGTTAGTTTGCCGCACGACCGCAGGGAGTGCGGCAAATAACTCGCGTTTGGAAAACGCATTCGCACTAGTAATACACACTATTTTTTGTAACAAGTGCGTAAAATTTATAAATATTTATTTAATTATTCATTTAATCATTTATTTAACAAAGTTATAAACAAATTTAAGCTTTTTAAATAATTAAAGTGCACCATCTTTGTTGTAATAGCTGTAAATTATACTAGCTCAAAAATATAAACATAAGAATAAAACTAAAACAACACATAGGAATCCAGTAAGAGCTGTCAAAATTGTTAACTTTGAAAACCTAGTTTTTGCTACATGGTAAGTTATTTAAATTATTATTTTGATATTTTAGTGCTATAAAAATATTATACATAGATAGATATATGGATAAATTTAACTACAAATCTCACATGCAGGCGGCGTTACGGTCCAGGCTTACAAAATATTTTGTGGTCATATGTGCGGAAAAGTAGTTTTTTCATTTATTCTATTCTAATACAAAATTGAATATTTTTTACGCATGTGTTACAAAATAGTACATTATGATGCTAGGACATAAAGCTAAAGATTTTGGACGGATGTGGAGTTTGCAAATCGAGGCGTTAGCCGAGATTTGCACCCACATTAAGTCCAAAATAGCTTACGTCCGTGCATCATATACTATTTTTTATTCGCCGCAAGCAAAATATTTTAAGAAAAGTTGTTTATTCTAAATTAAAATTATAAATTTTCATAAATTTTAAAATAAAATATATGTGGAACAAGTAACCTTCGACAAAATATTTATTATTTTTTCCAAATTATTGTGTAGCCATGACAACAAATGATAACAACTATTTTAATTGGATAATGAAATTTTGAATTTGAGGGTTGCTTTGATAAAAATTTTTATTTTTCATAGAATTTAAACAAATACAAATGTTTTTGCTTTTTTGGACGTAGCTATGACAACAAAATAAATAGCTGAAAAGTGATACTTTAAAGCCGCAAATCACAGTAATAAAGTAACACTTTAATATGTAGGCGAATAAAAAATCCATTGTGTTTTAATTTCCTGATTTAGTGATCGAACTAAAAAATTGTAACTCGGCGAAGAAACGTTACAATAGAATATGAATTTTGAATGTTATGCAGTCGTTTTCTATTTTATTAATTTATAATCAATATCGTTTATATTTACTATTAAAAAGCCGTTTTTTTCTGATTGAGCATTTGTTTACGAGATGCACCAGCATAATGCATTTTTATTTTTTTTTTAATTCTTTTGAATTTTGCATTTTTATTTTTTTTAAATTCTAATTTAATTTACGATAGAATAGAAATATTTTCTGTTTAGTTTAGCTATAGTGTTTTGAAATTTGTATGCAATATTTTCACTTTTAAACTATAAAAAAAGTGTGTCTTTTATTCAAAATGTGCTTTTCGTAATTGTCCTAGATTTCATCTACGGTTGGGCCACAAAACTCTAACTTATACAAAGACGAGAGAAATTTAGTTATAGAATTTTTAAAATAAAATCTATGTTTTATTCAGAATGAAAAGATTTCATATTCAACTGTTCTTGTACTAGGAACTAGATACGGTAAGAAATGGTGTTTAGTTTAGTTTTGTGGATCCTTTTTGTTTGCTAGTTTACGTCAAATGTAACTAATCTGATTTGTTAGTTCTTAACTACGGCAAGTAGGACAAGAAAGAACAGACGGTTGTTCCGTAGTATCACACTCAAAAAAATAAAAGTCACTTTTACAAAATTTTTATAAATATACAACACGCAAAATCTTTTGATAAAACTACAATTTTTTTCCCTCAAATCCAAAAATAATTTGTAAATCAAATAA
The DNA here is from genome assembly GCA_963693315.1 of Diogma glabrata. Taxonomy (NCBI): domain Eukaryota; kingdom Metazoa; phylum Arthropoda; class Insecta; order Diptera; family Cylindrotomidae; genus Diogma; species Diogma glabrata. The sequence goes on from CAVNZG010001746.1 coordinate 46,560, forward strand.
ATGTTTGGTGTTTTCAAATAATTGTTTTTGTAATGTAAAAACCCCCTTTTGTAATGTAATCACCCAATAAAACCGTTGTTTCGTTTGCAGGAGATATTGTCGACAATAACCCCAAATCTATTTATATTTTATTTGCAACATCCACCCTTTCTACTGAGTCCCAGCTGACCTGCGATAGTCGTCACTAAATCCTATCAACGAATATATATAATTTTGTGAAAATTGAACTTTGAATCGCGGGAGAAAGATATATGCACTTTCTCCGTCCAATTCGTTGTCGCAGTCTTTCTAAAAAAAATTAATTCGTAAAATCAAGATACTTTCGGCGTATTACAACCGATAATTTAAGCGTGACGATACTATTAGTATTAAACGACTATGGTTTTCGGGTCCTTAAGCTTTCTAATCAACCCTGACACACTATCCATTAATGGATGTTCCGAATGAACAAATATTTGTTTAAAACTTGTGATAACTTATAAATGTGGTCCTATAAATTTGTCCTATTGGTTCAAAAACGATCTATTCTATACTTTTTAAAATTTTTCAGTTATTACGTAAAATAAAATTTTAACAAAAGTATATTAGTAAAAAAAAACGAAATTTCAGGATTAGGCCAGTAATAATAGGAGAAAAAATTAGAAAAATAATTCGTTACAGCAAACTGACAGCGGGATATTGTAGAACACGATATTGTTAAAGAGGGAAGCATAAATCGAACCAACAGCTGCTATCCGGGGGGGAGTGGGGTGGGTTTTTAGGGGTTGAAAACAGTTTTTCGTGATTTCTGACTAAACCGTGCATCCTATCAACTACAACTACAACTTTTGTACGAACCATTTTTACCCTAACCTCAAATTTTTTCGAAAAAATGCGAAAAACCGATTTTTTTCTTTTTCTTTTTTTCTTTGACAGAAAAAATTTTACGAAGCTCAAACTTTGGCAAAAGATACCTCTATTTATTGCAAAATGGCATTAATTTTTTCGGAGGGAAATATTTAGACGTTGTTGTTAAATTTAATTTTTTTTACAAAAAAAACCAAATTTTTAACTGCGATTCCTCTTAAAACTACGCCTCCTTCAGAGTTCTGTTTTGGCTCACTTACTCGTTGTTACGTTTACTTTTGACAAGTGGTAAAAAAAAGGTACACTGCTAAGGAAAAAATAGCGGGAAAATTGAAGAAACCGAAAAAATCGCTTTCTTCGTGGTAATTTGCAAATTTATCGTTGAATAATTGTTACTAATTAATAAAATCATTTAAATTTTTATGATTACGTAAACGACGATCATTTGGAAATACATTTATGAATAATTATACTAGGGCATTATGGCGTTCTAGAAATTTTTCCATAATGATTTTTATTTAGTACTAACCTTCAAACGATACGTGTATAAATTTGACAGCAATCTGACTATTTATTCGTGAGTTATAGCATTTTGTGTGAAGCAACTTTTGTTTTTGAAAAAAAATGGAAAAAAGTGAATTTCGAATTTTAATAAAGCATTGCTGTTTGATGAAAAAAAATACAGTGGAAACCAAACAATGGCTTGATAAACATTATCCAAACTCTGCTCCATCGAGACAAATGGTAGAGAAGTGGATGGCTGAATTTAAATGTGGTCGTACCAGCACAAAAGATGCAGAGCGCAGTGGACGCCCAAATGAGGCTGTTATTCCAGAAAACATAAAAAAAATCCACAAATTGGTTATGAACGATCGCAAATTGAAGGTGCACGAAATAGCTGACATTGTAAAGGTAGCAGATGGTAGTGTTTTTACCATTTTACATGAACATTTGGGTATGCGAAAGCTCTGTGCAAATTGGGTGCCGCGTGAGCTCACAGTCGACCAAAAACAACAACGAATCGATGCTTCGGAGGAGTCTTTGGCACTGTTAAACCGCAATAAAAGGGAATTCTATCGTAGATATGTGACAATGGATGAGACATGGCTTCACAATTACACACCAGAATCTAAAAGACAGTCAGCTGAGTGGACAGCAGTCGACGAACCGAATCCAAAGCGAGCAAAGACGCAACAGTCGGCCGGTAAGGTGATGGCGTCTGTATTTTGGGATACGAACGGAATAATATTCATAGACTATCTCCAAAAAGGAACCACCATCAACAGCGAGTATTACTGTGAACTTTTGGATCGATTGAAGGCTGAAATCGCAAAGAAACGGCCACATTTGCAAAAGAAAAAAGTGTTGTTTCACCAAGATAATGCACCGTGTCACAGATCGATGAAAACGATGGCAAAATTGAATGAATTGGGCTTTGAATTGCTTACCCACCCACCATATTCTCCAGATTTAGCCCCCAGCGACTTTTTCCTGTTTTCAGATCTCAAGAGAATGCTTGCTGGAAAGAAATTTAAGTCCAATGATGAAGTAATCGCTGAAACTGAGGCCTATTTTGACGAGAAAGAGAAATCGTACTATAAAAGTGGTATAGAAAAGTTGGAAAATCGCTATACTCGTTGTATCGCCCTCGAAGGCAACTATGTTGAATAAAAAAATCGAGTTTTGTCAAAATGTTGTTTTTTTCTTACTTATCCTACGGACTTATTGAACGACCTGTTATATACTTTCGTTACTTTTAGTTTATTTACGTAACAAAAAAGTAAATTTTATTCTTCAAACATATCGATATCAAAAAGTACCTTTTTGTTTTCTTTCATGTTTTTTATATTTTACAGATTTGTTATTTGCTCAAAACATACTAAACCTAAGGACAATCGTTATTTTTTGTTTTTGAGAAAAGACATTTAAATATAGTTTGATTTTTTTTTTTGTACTTCGAGCTATACACTAGGTTTTAGTGTTTAGTTGTGGTTTAGTTTACTGATTCTATTAAGCTTTTTTCGGTTTTAGAAGGTACTAAATGAGGCTTAAAGAAGGTACTAAATAAGGCTTTTTGGGTTTTCTGAAGGTTTAATCTTTTACCCAAAACATGTTTAGATTACAGACAGACGTTTTGTTCGGCGATCAAAACCCATTCGAATATTTGCTAGCAAAAATATTGCCAGTTGCAGATTTTGCTGAAATTTATCAAATAGATAGTGAATTTTCTTTTCAATTACAATGAAAAATTCATATTAAATTAAAACACATCATATATTAATTATCATATATTATAAACTAAAATAAGTATTAAATATTTTAGAAAAATGAAAATTCTACCAATCCGATGTACCTTCGAAATTAAATTGCTCAAAAACGGCTTTAGCAATTTTATCAAACTTTTTTTTGTTTAATAGGTGATTAGTTAATCGTTTGAAAAAAAATTAATTAATTGTTTTTGTAATTAATTTTAAGATTAAAATATTAAAAAAACTTTTTAAAGATGGCGCTTGGGTTGAAGATCAATTGGAATTTAATTTATTTTTTTTTTGTAAAAACAGTTCTATCCTTACTCTAAAATATTCCAAATTAACAAAGAGGCTAATATTCGTGTTCTTGAAATAATTAATTTTAAAGATTTTTAGTACGACTAAAATTGTAATTGTTGATTTTTTCTTCGAACAATTTCTATCAAGATCGAAAACGAAAGCATATAATTATTCATAAATGTATTTCCGAATGATCGTCGTTTACGTAATCATAAAAAAATTTAAATGATTTTAATAATTAGTAACAATTATTCAACGATAAATATGCAAATTACCACCAAAAAAGCGATTTTTTCGGTTTCTTCAATTTTCCCGCCATTTTTTCCTTAGCAGTATACCTTTTTTTACCACTTATCAAAAGTAAACGTAACAACGAGTAAGTGAGCCAAAACAGAACTCTGAAGGAGGCGTAGTTTTAAGAGGAATCGCAGTTAAAAATTTGGTTTTTTTTGTAAAAAAAATTAAATTTAACAACAACGTCTAAATATTTCCCTCCGAAAAAATTAATGCCTTTTTGCAATAAATAGAGGTATATTTTTCCAACGTTTGAGCTTCGAAAAATTTTTTTGTCAAAGGAAAAGGAAAAAAGAAAAAAATCGGTTTTTCGCATTTTGTCGAAAAAATTTGAGGTTAGGGTAAAAATGGTTCGTACAAAAATTGTAGATCTTTTTATTTCCTACAACTTTTACATATAACTTTTTGTGATAGGATGCACGGTTTACCCATAAATCACGAAAAACTGTCTTCAACCCCTAAAAACCCACCCCACTCCCCCGGATAGCAGCTGTTGGTTCGATTTATGTTTCCCTCTTTAACAATATCGTGTTCCATAATATCCCGCTGTCAGTTTGCTGTAACGAATTTTTTTGTTGTTCAAATACTATTTTTACTGGCCTAGATGCAAAGTATAGGTTTTTGGGCATATTATCATTATCGAGGATGAAGACTGACTTCAGTTTTTTCAATTCATTTTAATTGTAAGTTAAAATTACATGATGCCTATTTTCACGAACTTTACATTTTAAGAAAATTTAAAATTTTACTCTGCGTTCGTTCTTTGGATTACATAACTATCATTTATTAATCACTACAAAAAATTATACATTTAATTTATTTAAAAAAAAATTAAAATATAATAATATTTTGGTCTTCAAGTTGTTTTTATTTAATAATATAATAATTTATTTGAAATAAATTTATTTAAAAACAATTTATATTAAACAACAGCTTTTTTTAACAACTTATATTAAATAATATTTGACGCGTTTCGAACAATAAATGTTCATTCTCAAACGTTTAAATTATTATTAATATCAAAAGAAATATTTTTCATTCAACAAAATTTTGTTTGATAAAAAAGCATTCTAAAGAAAAATTTTTAAATGCAATTAATTGAATAAAATTTTCATTTTTTTTATAAATAAATTTTAGTGGAATACTAGTTCCAAATTTGTTATGATTGAAATATAGAAATTTTAATTGATTGAATCCAAAACAGAATTGTACATTGAATTAAATGGAAGTTTATCATTTAAAATTAAATTTTGTTGTGTTAAATAACTTGTAAATTTCCAATTCTTCAAGTGAATTTATTAGAAATCCTTGGCTACATAAATGTAAAGCTTTCAAATTTTATTTTAAAATGCTGTAGTTATGATTGTTATTAACTGGTTTGCAAAAATAGACTTTATATTTTGTTTATTTATCTTCATAGGAAGATGTTCCTTAAATCAGTCTTTAAAACATCTTCCGGTTTTCCCGATGTAAAATTTTTCACAAGAATCACATTTAATTTGGTAAATTCCTGAACATGATTCTAATTGAATATTTAATTTAAAAACTTAATATTGCATGTCCTAAAAGATATTTTATATTTGTTTTTTTAAATGGTTCCTTATAATATTAGGCATGAGATTTGTATATTCAATTTTATCAAATATTATTTAATATAAGTTGTTACAAGGAATTTTTAAATAAATTAATTTTCTTGGCGGTGTATTTAGTTAACACAGTGTACTTATTATGAACTAGACATATGTATCCTGCAAATGTATTTAGAATTATGGCTTTGCTGATACCTACTAATTAAAAATATTTGTTTAGATTTCGTCTACCAAATATCCCAAAAAGTAAAATATTTTTTTAGATTTCGTCTACCAAATATCCCAAAAAATAAATATGCCACGAGGAGTTCATGCATCTAAAACAAAAAGTGGGTTCTAGCAGAAAAAAGCCAAACAGGCTAAAATTGATGCAGTTCAGAGCATGTCTGGATCCATTTATAAATATGTTACAAAACCTGATGATAGCCAAAGTTCATCAAAAGAAACTGATTCTCACGTTGATGCAACGAATGTTTCAAATAATTTTTTTTAGAAAATAATTAATTTCTTAACCTCACTATTTGTGAAAATCGAAGGTTTAGTAGGGATATTTTCTATCCCATATAATCCTAAGTTACTTGCGCAGTTATTATTGACTGTTTCCAATCAATTTTAAATCAATTTTACGACATCAGTCAAAGTTTATTAGTGAATCATATGAATTTTTGAATTCGAAATCAGTTTTTGGGTTTATATGAATAAATCTTACAGTTATTTTTTAATAAAAACAACTTTTATTTCTAAGTTTCAGATAATATTGGCTCACTTTCAGTAAGTAACAGCGACAATACAGAATTAATAATGATAACCCATGATGAAGACGAATCAGAAAAAATACTGGAAATGATAGTGATAATGCTTCTACTATGCTTCTACATAGTGATAATGCTTCTAATGCTTCTACTATCAAAGACAGTATTTGCATGGGTGTATATCACTTCAGGACTTAAGAGATCACATTGGAATATACCTGCCTCTGATAATGTTCGCATTGAAATCATAAAAATAGGAAGTAAACATTTCCAAAATAGAGAAGGGTCGTTTGTTACTGTATCTAAACACGGCATAAAAGGTGATGTTGTCATCTTTCTAAAGAGTGGTTTTATAAAATGATGCCTAATGGTGAAAAAATTCTGCGGTCATGGATTGTTTATTCTCCTGTAAATAATAGCCTGTGTCCTGTACTGCTTCTGTTGTCGTATATTTGCTGTCACATAGTAATAATACAAAATCAACATTTACGACTGGATTTCAGAATTGGTGGAAACTAAAAAACAAAGTGGCCGATCATGAAACTTCAAATGAACATCTGGAGAATTTTGAAAAGTGGAAAACTTTGGATATGAGGTTAAAATTTCATAAAACGATAGGAGACGCAGCCTTGCAATTAATATAGATAATGAAAAACAGAAGTGGAAACATATTTATCCAGATTATTGGATATAACTTGGTTTTTATCTAAACAAAACCTATATAGCATTTCGTGGATATGATGAAGGACAAAGTTCTTTAAATAAAGGCAATTTCTTAGAACTAATCAAACTATTTTCAAAGTATGATGTATAGTATTAAAAGAACACATCTTGAATTAAATATTTAAAAAAAATATAAATATTTTGGATAAATATTTTGGAATTATGTTTGATAGCACACCTGACATTTCACATATTGATCAAATGTCAGAAGTGATTCGTTATATAAAAATTGATGATAGAAAAAGGGAATTAAAGAAATCAAAGAAGTATTCCGTGAATTTTTTCCTTTAAAATTCTTAAAAATCTTGAAAATGACGGTTTAGATGTTATGAATTGTCGTTCCCAAGGTTATGATAATGCAGCTGTTATGAATGGTATACTTGGAGAAGTGCAAGCTATTATTAAAACAAAAAACAACAAAGCAATTTTTATTGGCTGAATAGATCATTCAATTAATTTATGTGACCAACTTTCATTTGCACAAAATGTAGCTTTTCGGAACAGTGGAAGCCATTTTTACTTTTTTTTCTGCTTCGACTAGCTGCTGGGAAGTGCTTGTTAAACACCGCAAAGCAAATGTTAAAAGACTCTCAACAACGCGTTGGACTGCTCGTTATGCTGCAGTTAATGTATTGGCTGAAAATTTTAATGGGATGGCTGCAATTGACAAATTAAGTGATCAACAAGAAAATGTAGACACTAGAGGCGCTGCACAGAACCTTATGCGTGGAGTGTGTGATTTTACATTTCATTGCTTTTGTTTCGGAATGATGTTTTAAGGGAAATAAATTGTACTCAGATTGCATTGCAAAGCACAGGCTTCAATATTAATCAATTGGTTATAAAACTACAGTCACTTCGTCTTTATATTGAAGAAAAACCTAGTCATATTGTAGAAGAGGCAATAGATCTTGCTGTGAAAAAATTGGAGGACTACGACATTCCAAGTGAAAGACGAATTCGTCGTAGAAAACGAATGGTTGGTGAGTTGGCCCCTAACGTAGGACTGACACTAAAAGCTGAACTTAAAAAGGACATGTCTTGACCGATTCAATGTTGAACTCCGAACTATAGATTGAAGTCAGTTCAAGATGTAGCTTCATTGTTCGAGGTTGTGCAGACAAACACTTTGCTTTTGGCGAACAGTGAAGAGTTGGAATTATCTAAATCAAAATTTACCGGTTTTTATGATGATTAATCAGAAACAGAACTCCTCATAGAGATACAAAGGTTGAGAAAGCATTTAAAAGCGGTCAATGTTACAGTTTCTAGCTAGGCGGGCTTATAGACTTTGAAATTCATCGCGGTGGAATGGGATTTTACAGAATCTCTTCCGAATCTTATGGTCGCACTAAAGTTATTTATGACTATTTGGGTATCAGTGTTTTCGTGTGAGGGGAGTCTCAGCAAATTAAAATTAATTAAACATTACATGCTGGTAACAATGACCCAAACGAGGCTTAACAATCTTGGCATATTAACAATAGAACATGAGGCAACACAAAAAATAAATTTTGAAGATGTGATTTCTAAGTTTGCAGCTGTTAAACCTAGAAAGAAGAGATTTTAAATGTGTGTACATAATATATATGTGAGTATATTAATTTTACTTTCATTTTTCTCTTACTATACCGTATCAAAAGAGTTTCATTTTCATACAACAATGTGAAAGAATGTATAATAAAACAGTACTTTGTATTAATTAAATGAAATTATGAATTACATTTATTGGCTTTTTATTAATATTGGCAGATTTAATTCTTGGGGTGACACCACAGTATCCGCATCGGGTGCCGACCCATGCTAGCTACTGATAAGGGAATATAATTAATAAAGGCCTAATCTATCCAATTTTCAATACCATTTCACTAAGAAAACTTCTACCAAAATAAATGGTTGAATCTATCGTTTGAAATTTTTAAAACAGTAGAAGCAGAAAAATCAAAGCACTTGTATATAATAATATAACTCAACCAAAAACGATAAAAGTGAACCTAAACTACGACAAAAATCAAATTTGCTATTTATTTATTACAATGACTATTTATTAGTTGCTGTATTCAAGTTCCGACACAATCTACGTTTCATACAGTTAAAATAAACATAGGCCTGATATGGATAATTTTCTCTTCCTACCCCCATTTCCAGACATACATAAAAATTTTGCATTAAAATTTAATTATAATTATTACTTAATCATTAAGACTTAACCTTCAAATCTGACTTCCTATTCATCAATCTTTTATATTAAGTTTTTTCATTTTATAATTCAAAAACCAACCAACAAACGTAAAAAAAAGAAAGTTCAAATATAACAAGACAAGAATCTACAAGGAAATCGCTTTTTGGAACCTTGGAAATGTGTAAATTAAAAAAAAATGTTAAGTTAATTTTGTATTATAGAAAAAATTATATTAATATTTCTTCTCTCGTTTTTGGTTTATTTCTTTTTAATGTAAAATAAGATGTTGGTTATACTTGGCGGTAATTTTTTTTGGTTCCACTCACTTTTGTTTTGAAACTTTTAATGTAAAGAGAGAAACTATAAAATAGTTTTATTACTGTCACTTATTTGTTGACAAACAGAAATTTGCATGCAATCATTTTTTAATTTAACTAGGTAGCTTGTGGTGAAAAATAAAGCAAGTGAGCTAACATGCATATAGATACTATTCTGTATTTTGTGGAATCACACAAAATACATTACTGTGAAATTACTCCTTGTCTTGGTGTATTTCGCTTTTCATAACTGTTTTTCTTTCTCTTTCCTAATTCACCAATAATAAAAATGTATATATATATGCTACAAGCTTATGTTAGCCATTTATAGAAATAGGTTTAGAAAATTTAAATTTTAAATTTTTATTATTTAAGCTTATCTCGGAATACAAACGCATTTAAGTGATTAAAAATTAAATAAACGTAGAAAAGAATAAAACTTAAACCGTTAATGGCAACAAATTCACTCAAATAGAACAAGTACCTCTGATTTCTAATTCAACAAAAAAAAATTATAAAAAAGTTAATTAAGATTTCTAATTTTAATTCAGAATATAAATAAAAAAAAATTATAATAATCGAAAACTTGTATTGTTATTTTAGATTTCACAAATGAATATAATTAATTATTTTATGTGAAAATAAACCAAAATGAAAAAAAAATTTTGCTAAACAATTAGAAAATGGAAAATTAAACAAAATTAATAAAATTAAAAAAAACGGTTACATAACGAATTTAAGTACATTTTTTTTTACAATCCATAGAAAAATAATAATAATAATAATAAAATAATAACAAAAAGAATTGACATAATTCTAATTTTCTATTCTAAAATGCAACAAAATAAAATTGCTTTTAGTTTATAACAATGAAAAAGTTATTACAACAAAACAATAAAATAAATTAGAATGTAACGAATGAATGAGTAGAAATAGAATATTGAGACTAGAGTTGTTAGGTAATTTCACAATGTTAGTTTTGTTTTACGTTCAAAAGTAATGGATGATTAAATGGTGAGTTTCTTGAAAGTGATGCAATATTGCATTTAATATTTTTATTGTTTGTTTTGTTGAAGAACGGAATTTTTTTTCCCATTAATCAACAAGTATATGTCGCCTG
>CAVNZG010001747.1:2500-19502 GCA_963693315.1 Diogma glabrata
TTTTTTATTTAAACTAATCTGACACATCCAATTCTATTTGTACACAAAGCTGTCTGGTCCCGAAATCTACCTATTTCTAGCGGATATACGTGCCGCTTGGACTTTTTTGTATCGTATTAGTGCTAATTTTTAGAAATATGCTATTTATATTTTATATAATTGCAAACCAAGAATATATTTGTTGTAAATTAGAACTATTTGTTGCAAGATAATGTATTTGATTTAAATGTACATAATTTTCATATGAATTTATTTGTTTGTCACAATATACCTTAATTTTTCATTTTATATGCGAAAAGATTTGTTAAGCGAAAAGAAAACTGATCAAAGATAGCTCAGCGAATAAAACGAAATTTGAATAAAAAATCAAATTAAAATTTAATCACATTTAGGCAAACCCTTAAGAAAATTAAAATATCTTAAAAAAATTTAATGAAATTTTAAAATTTTGGCTCCGAGGTGCATTAGTACCTGTCAATGGCTTTCCACTGACAAAACTTCAGACTCCTATGTGGCATAGATTTCTCTGGAGAGCACACACAGGCAGACAAACACTTTGTTTTATTATTATAAGATATATTCATAAATATACCAATACTAATATACAATTCTATGCATAAACCAGTTGCAAACTTTATCTGGCAATTAAAATATATTTATCACATTATTTGGTGCCAAACCCATAATTTAAAAAAAATAAAATGATATCCAATTTTATGAACCGCCAGTATTTTACGTAACTAACCCTGAATAAGATTTCAGTTGGTAAACTAAGAACACATAACCAATAGGTGAATGTAAAAACATTCGTTTATTGGGTGTCACAGTTTCAAATGACCTACTCTGGAACGATCATGTAATGGCGATGGCAAAAAGCGTGTCTAAAAAACTCGGCCTCCTAAATAGATGCAAAAATTTTTTCACTCCATACCATTGCTCCATGTTTATAAGTCCTATATTCGTCTCTGTATGGAATACTGTTGTCAAGTTTTGTGTGCTGGTTTTGTTTCCATCTTGACCCTCTTGGACTTTATTCAAAAGCGGGCTATACAAATTGTGGGTGATCGAGCTTTGACATCAAAACTTGATTCCCTACAACATCGTCGCACTGTTGCTGACCTCGTTGTTTTTTACAAATATCGTTATCAACAGTGCTCAGATGAAATCAGTGGCATCATGCCTCAAACTTATTCTTACCCCCGTTCCACTTGGCAATCGGCTACCGCAACCAGTGAAGCGGTAAAGATCCCGCGCTGTCATACTGGCAGATCGCAGAAAGACTTCTTTGTCCGAACTGCATACAAATGGAATAGTTTGCCGAAACCCTTACTCTCAGGTGGCTTCAACCCACAGAGGTTTAAAAAAGCGGTAATCAACACCTTAGAACGCCTGTTGTTGTGGGATCCAGGTCTAGACCTAGGTCTTAAAAGGTATTTATGTGTTGTTGTGACACATATTCTAAACCCTATTACACAACACATTTTATTTAAAAAAAAAACATGAGATAGGATAGATAAAAAACTAGAATAGATAAACTAATTAAATAGGTAAACCGGTTGAGCTATTTGCTCTTTACCATAATTACACACAGATTATAAATCAGCCTAGCAGAGTGCCTGACATTTTTGGACAAAATAGTAACTTACTTGATTTGTTTTTAACAAATGATCCTTACCTTGTATAATTTAAAGTTTCTGAAATTTTAGGTGGTTCAGATCATAATTTGATCTCCACTCAGTTAAATTTACAAATTCCAAAACAACTTTAAGCCAATCCTCGTCTTGTTTTGACCCTAACATAGCTGAGTTAAATTTTTCAGAGGCTATTCTTAAGGGTATGCGGAGTTTTATTCCCAATAGACTACCCGTTCCTAAGACTGATCTATGGTTTTCCAGAAAAATGCAAAACGACAATTAAAATTAAGAAAAAGGCATTTCAAAAGTTTAATAAGAACAAAACTGATGAAAGTTTAGACAGTACCGAAATGATATATATATATATATATATATATATATATATATATATATATATATATATATATATATATATATATATATATATATATATATATATATATATATATATATATATATAAATATATATATATATATATATATATATATATATATATATATATATATATATATATATATATATATATATATATATATATATATATATATATATATATATATATATATATATATATATATATATTATATATATATATATATATATATATATATATATATATATATATATATATATACATATATATTTATATATATATATATATATATATATATATATATATATATATATATATATATATATATATATATATATATATATATATATATATATATATATATATATATATATATATATATATATATATATATATATATATATATATATATATATATATATATATATATATATATATATATATATATATATATATATATATATATATATATATTAGGGTGTTTCGTTTTCCAAAGATTTGATTTTCATATGACTTTGCTTACGCCCCAAGTCTCAGTGATGTAAAAGATATATTTGCCAAATTTCAAGAAAATTGGATAATGTTTAGGGGTTGCACACATCGATCACTTTAAGCTATATTTAGTGAAATTTACTTTAAATTTACATAAACTTTTATAAAACTGGTCAAAGTGTGCAACCTCTAAATATTATCCAATCTTCTTGAAATTTGGCATACCTATATATCTTTTACATCACTGTGACTCACGGCGTGAGCAAAGTTAGCAAAAAATTCTACATTTTATTTTTTGCATGTAAAAATGAAACACCCTAATATATATATATATATATATATATATATATATATATATATATATATATATATATATATATATATATATATATATATATATATATATATATATATATATATATATATATATATATATATATATATATATATATATATATATATATATATATATATATATATATATATATATATATATATATATATATATATATATTTTTTTTAAAAAATATTTGTAGGCTGTAATTTTAATTTTCAAATTAAAACAAATTCGTTGGTTGAAGCCTAATTATTTTATTTATAAAATTTATTTTGACGTTTCGATATAATTTATATCATCTTCAGAAAATGGTAAAAAAACTATAACAAAATGAATACAAATGAAAAAATCTTAAAAACATATCAAAAAATATTAAAAAAGCAAAAAACAATATTTTACAAAAAATTATCAAAACTTACATGAAACAATCAAAAATAATAATACAAAAGAAAAGAAAAAACTAAACGGAAATATGTTCAAAAATTTTTACGATTTCAAAAAACATTTTCTGTTACTAAGTTAAGAAAAAACGAAATTTGAATAAAGTTAATTAAAATTTAAATCTAAAAAATTAATTTATTATATAATTATAGCTATTTCCTAAATAAGCTGAATCGTTTTGAATATTCAGAAGATTTGAAGATTTCTTTATAAACAACATTTCCAAAATACTACGTTTTCTGAAATGGTTTTCTTTTTTTAAAATAACTACATCTTCCAAAGAAAAATTATGATTATTTTCATGTAAATGTTCCGATAAAGCACTTTTTCCAATTTTGTTAATGTTGTTATCTTTACTATCATTTATATGTTGATAAATCCGTGATTTTAAATATTGTTTTGTCATACCAATATATGATGCGTGACATTCACAAAGAACTTTATAAATCAAATTACTTTGTAAGCATTTTGGAATAGGATCCTTAAGATTTGAAAAAACTGTTTTAGAAAAAGACGAAAAAGCATTTCCAACAACTTTAATTTTGTATTTTGATAATAGATGTCTAATTTTTTCGAAAAGTCTACAAACGTAGGGAATAGCAACAAAATTGTTTACTGTTGAAAGATTCCTGATGTATCTGCTATCTTTATTCATAGCATTTCTTATTTCACGTTCAATAAAATTTTTTGGATAGCTATTAAGTTTCAAAATATGACGAAGTTGGTTAAGATTTTTTTGTATCAATGTAGAATGTGAAATATTTTTTATTTTTTGAACCAAAATATGAACAGTGTTACGTTTATAAGTAGTTGGTAAATGTGAGTTAAAATTTAGATATCTTCCGGACCATGTTGGTTTTTTATAAATATCTGTTATTAAATCTCCGTTTGTTTGATGTATTACATTAACATCTAGGAAAGGTAATGTTTGATTCTTTTCTAGCTCAAAAGTAAATTTAATATGATGATTGCAGCTGTTGAAAACGTCCAAAAGTTTAGTCACATTATCTTTATGTACAGCAGTAAAAATATCATCAACATAACGATAGTAAAATTTTAGTTCAAAATCAAGATTTTTTAAAACTTCATCTTCGATAAATTCCATGAGATAGTTAGCTAAAACTGGACTGATAGGTGAACCCATTGGGCAACCAAAAGTTTGAATGTAAGTTTCATTATTGAAACTGAATTCATTATTATTTAGCACTAAATCCAAAGCTTCTAGGAATTGATCTTTTAAAATTTTTGTTTTACAATTTCTTTTGATAATTTTCCAATTTTTTTCAATCAGCTTTTTTGTTTTGTTTTGTTTCAATCAGATTTTTCCATTTTGTTATAGTTTTTTTACCATTTTCTGAAGATGATATAAATTATATCGAAACGTCAAAATAAATTTTATAAATAAAATAATTAGGCTTCAACCAACGAATTTGTTTTAATTTGAAAAAAAAAAATATATATATATATATATATATATATATATATATATATATATATATATATATATATATATATATATATATATATATATATATATATATATATATATATATATATATATATATATATATATATATATATATATATATATATATATATATATAATGTTGGTGTATTGGAGACAAGCAGAGTAAAAACTGCTTAGTCAATGACGCTGCATCACGGCGAATTGGCGCCTTACGACCAATGTGACTCAAGCGTCTGTTCTCCATGTCAGGGGCGGCTTGGAGCGGGCGTCTGTCTTGAATCAAGCGGCTCGCTATATAAACGTGTAAAAAGGTTGTTTCTGGTGACCTTAATATGCAGAACGGACCCATTCACGACAATTTGGGTTGGGCCTAAGGTTAACACCCTAACCTCGGAAAAAACTAATATGTTAAATTTGGTTATCAGAAAGAGAATAACAGACCTGGACAAAAAAACATAATTTTACCTGGACGTGAAAAAGGACCAGACTACCGAATCGGAACGTGGAACGTGCGCAGCCTGAGCGCTCCTGATGCTCTTTTAAGTCTGGAAACAGAGGCTGAGAGGTATAGGATGGATATTATTGCTCTACAAGAAATTAGACAGCCGATAATCGGAAAACAAGATTTGGATAGTCACTCTCTATACTGTAGTGGTCATCCTTCTCGAAGAGAATTTGGTACTGGCTTTCTTGTTGGTGCACGCATACAAGAAGCCGTGATGAAATTCATCCCGGTCAGTGAGAGGATCAGCTACCTACGTGTACGTGGTACATATAACAATATTTCTCTTATTGCCGTGCATGCACCTACTGAAGCTAAGACCATCGACGAGAAGGGTAATTTCTACATAGCACTGGAAGAGGTTATGAAACAAACACCAACACGCGACTTCATTATGGTTCTTGGTGACTTTAATGGACAGGTTGGAAGAGATATCTCTTATGGAAATGTGGTGGGTCGCAACAGCCTGCATTTGAATCCGAATGATAATGGTGAGAGAATGACTGAGTTTGCATTATCAAATAATTTGAGAATTGCCAGTACGTTCTTTCCGCATCGATCGATTCATAAACAGACTTGGGTCTCACCGAATGGAAACACTCGAAATCAAATTGATCACGTTCTAGTAACAGCAGGTTTCTTTTCGAGCGTTCGGGATGTGCGATCCTTTAGAGGTGCATACATTGGAAGTGACCACTTCCTTGTATGTGCAACGATAAGGTTCCACTTCCCAAATCCAGGCATTCCAAAATTCAATCAACGGAAACGTCTTAACATCTCATCATTAAAGAATGCTGAAACAGAAGAGAGATATCAAATTCATATTGCCGAAACTTTGGAGAAATCAGAAACCATTAATGGAGACGTCGATAAGTCATAGTATTTACTCAAAGATGCTGTTTTAAGCGCTGCTGAGGGAATACTTGGACGACCACAGAACCACTCCCAGAAGCCAGGGATGGATCAAGCATGCCTTGACGCTATTCAATACAAAAGAGATTGCTATCTGAAGTGTCTACAAGGACGCAACACCAGGTCCACGAAGGAGAACTATAAACTGGCAAGACAAGCCGTTACAAAGCTATGTAGACGAACGAATAGAGAATGGTGGAAGAAACAGTGTGAGGAGATTGAAAGCTTCAATAAGGAACATCAATCGCGTAACTTCTTTCAACAGGTTAAAACCTTAAAAAAGGGCCCTCAAACTAGATCGACTGCTATTCAAAATGAAGATGGAGAGCTACAAGTAGACCTTAAAAATATTTTAGATACTTGGGCCGCTTATTTTGAGAATCTTCTCAACTTAAGTGACCAGCAACAAGTCGGGCGACGAGCAAAGCTTATTCGTGCGTCCAAGGTACATGTAGACGAACCCACCAAAGAGGAATTCGATGCGGCGCTGTCAAAATTAAAATGCAATAAAGCACCTGGTATCGACGATATAACATCCGAAATGATTGTACATGGTGGCGAAACTCTATCCTTAAGATTGTTTGAACTTGTTCAAATGATCTGGAAGACTGAACAATGCCACAGGACTGGAACACAGCTATGCTGATACCAATCCATAAAAAAGGTAATCGCCTACAATGTGCAAACTACAGAGGAATCGCTCTCCTCTGCACAGCATACAAGATCTTTTCCTACATTTTGCTATCCAAAATCAATCCTTTTGCTGAACAACTGTTTGGAGAATATCAGTGTGGTTTTCGGCGGGGCCGATGCACCACCGATGCACTTTTCTCGATAAGGATGATTTTGGAAAAGTGTCGAGAGTTCAACATACCTGTGCACCAACTTTTCATTGATTTCAGGCAGGCCTACGACTCTCTCGAACGAGAGACTCTATGGTCTGCTCTGGTGTCAATGGGAATTCCTGGTAAACTGGTATCACTATGCAAAATGACAGTACAGAACTCTCAATGCTGTGTACGAGTAGAGAACGAAATATCAAAGTTTTTTAAAGTTGACTCCGGTTTAAGACAAGGTGATGCTATCTCTCCTATACTTTTTAATCTAGCCTTGGAATATGTGTGCCGTCAAAAGAAACTACCGACTAATAACAATATCTTGTCAATAAACTCAGTACAGATGATTGCTTACGCTGATGATGTTGTCATCCTCGGCCGGAGTGAAGCTGTTATGAGTGAGACTTTCAAGTCGCTTGAGAGTGGTGCTAGAAAAATTGGTCTGCAAATTAACTACAATAAAACCAAACATATGAATGTTTCAAGAGAGGCTGAGAAGAAAGATTTGATGTGCGGCGATGAACGAATTGAGGGAGTTGAATGTTTTAAATACTTGGGATCAATGCTTGACTCAAACACCGGCATACTTACAGATATTAGAGCTCAAATCGCTGCAGGTAATCGAACTTTCTACTCAATTGAACCTCTCCTTGGATCACCGTATGTATCAACTAACACCAAGCTCAAGTTATACAAGACATTGATTAGACCGGTTGTGATGTATGGGTCACAAACGTGGACCCTTACACAAAATGACGAATCGCATTTATCTGTATTTGAGCGTAAGATCCTACGCTACATTTTTGGTCCACTTAAGACAGACGATGGAGAGTATAGAACCCGGTATAACTTTGAGATCAAAGACCTTCTTGAGGGTCCTGATATAATAGGTTGTATCCGTTCTAATAGGATTGCTTGGTTTGGGCATGTTCTACGAGCCGATTCACAGTCTGGAATGATTAGAAAAATGTACGTTAGTACCCCAGGGAGTGGTAGACCGCGAGGTAGACCACGACTACAATGGGAGACTGACGTAATAAACGACCTTAAAAAAATCGGCTGCCATGGCAATTATGTCGCTGTTGCGAATGACCGTGGTGAATATTTAAAGCTGATTAACCTGGCAACGCATGGAGCATGAACGCCTTAAAAAAAAAAAAAAAAAAAAAAAAAAAAAAAAAATTTGGCGGCACTCTCACGGTCGCATTTTTCGACCTACCTTTCGACCAAAATAATTTTTTGTGTGTGTTTCGGCAAATAATGTCTTGGACAAGTTCGTGAACTAGCCATATCCGGGTACCAGTTAAGCGGTTAGAGCCTAAAATGTTGAATAATCTAGGGCGCTATAACTTCCGTTTGAATCATAATATTTTAATAAAATTTATAAATATTGAATATTTGAACATATTTCTATCATTTTTATCCAAATGACAACTTTGACGTTCCAGGTTCCTGCAAAATTAGCTGTTTTAAAAATTCACCAATCTTTTTTGTCCTTGATCTAGCTGAAAATGGCCAAGCTCACACTTGAAAAATTTTTTACACAAAGTTACAATATAAATTTTTCCAAAATTTAAAAAAAAAATAGTTCAGGTCTAAAGGTTGAGGCCCCGGTCTGTTGAAATGAAAACAAACGCAAAAGGCAATGATTTCATCATGTTTGAGTTTATGTTATTTAAATTCATCTTAACTTTTAAGACAATTTTTAAACTATAGCCTCACAAAATTCCAGCTTTCTAACCCAAAAGGTTCCATTTTTATAAGCAATATAATGCACCTATTACAGACAAATCTCAAGCCATTAAATACCAAAGGAAAATTATCATA
This sequence comes from Diogma glabrata, assembly GCA_963693315.1. Classification (NCBI taxonomy): domain Eukaryota; kingdom Metazoa; phylum Arthropoda; class Insecta; order Diptera; family Cylindrotomidae; genus Diogma; species Diogma glabrata. The sequence continues at coordinate 11,324 of CAVNZG010001747.1, forward strand.
TGCTGTTTTGTTTGTATTTTTATTTTTTTTCACTAAGTAAACTATGTATTTGAAAAAAGATTAAATGAGAACAAAAAATACAACACAAAGATGATTTTAAATTAAAATTGTTTAATAATGTTTGATTATAAATTATGTGTGATGGTATAATTGTAGTTGTCACGTAGTTCTTTTGATCTTTGTTGGACGTTTATTTGATCTTTGGTGGATTTAATATTGTAATAAACTTCGTCCAGAATGGGTTAATTTTATTTACTCATTCATTAATTAAAAGTTAACTCCTTTTTCAATCTTTTACTTGTATTGCAAATTGTATTGCATAAATTAATGTAATTTAAATTTGTTATACAAATGTTTACATTAATTAAAAGGAGTTACCTAATACATTTTGCATAAATTAAATTTGAGTTCGCTAATACAAATGCAAGTATGAATGAAAACAGGTGTGGCCTATTTCAGATGTACGGACTACGTAGTATTGATTTCTAGTGGATTATAGAAGTTTCGATTTATTTATTTTTCGATATAAATAAGCAAACAAAAATATCAGATGGTCAGTTTTAATTTTGCAATTAAAAGTGTTTATAAATATTCGCAAGTATAAGGAATAATCGGTGGTACTTGAGCCTGGGTATTAATAGTGAAAGAATCTGAACTTAGTGGAATAGTAAATACAGATTTTACGATTCCGAATATTATTGATTCAAATTGTGGAAAAGCAGTGAAGTTTATGGTACATAAATTGGAGACCCTGGAATTTATTGTAAGGAAAAACGGAAGCTGCTGTAATTTGTTGAATAACAAAGTTTGAGATTCTGTTAACTAAAGATCTGTCTTTTACTGTCGTGTTTGTTCAATAATCTAAAAGAACCAACGAAGAGTCGTTACAGTGGTGTCAGAAGTGGGATTATTGAAACAATGGTCAGGACAGTAAATATTAGTGATCTCAGCCAGACCCAGCTGAAGGATGAGTTGAAGAAAAGGAATGCTCCAATCCATGGAACGAAGGTAGAACTTGCATTTCGGCTGCGTAAAGTTTTAGAAGAAGCAGGCCAAAGCACAGAGGTCATAGAGGTAGAGCCGGAGGAAGCTCCTGTCCAGAATGCCCCAGCAATTGATCCGATGATGATGTTGATGAAAGAAATGATGGCACAGCAACAACAACAATTTGCTGATATGATGGCCAAACAAGGAAACAATCTGATGGAGCAACAAAAAGTTCTAGCAGCAGAACAAAAAGTAGAGCAGCGACAACAATTTGCTGATATGATGGCAAAGCAAGAAACTACGTGAAGTAATCGAGTCACGTATATCCAGTGCGGAGGTTAAAATCAACAACATGGAAAAGGAGCTGCGGACAGTTACCGAAGAACAAGAGAAATTACGCAAACTTTCGAGTGAATTCCGCCAAGAAATAGCACAAGTGAGGTCAGGTAACATGATCAATCCATTAACTACTTCAGCCCCAGCTAGAGTAAAAACACCCGCATTTGATGGATCTACATCGTATCAGATATTTAAGATGCAATTTGAGATAGCAACAACTGGGGTTGAGCACCAGCAAAAAGCAAACGCGCTTATATTGGCATTGAAGGGACCTGCTGCTGAAATTTTGCAGACACTATCAGCGACAGAACGTGATTACAGCAAGATTATGGAGGCCTTAGAAGTAAGATACGGGGAAAGTCATATGCAAGCTCTCCATCGCATGCAGCTCAAGACACGAAAACAAGGAGTCAGCGAAACCTTGCGAGAATTAGAGGCTGACATTGTGAGACTGGTTAATCTATCATATCCGAATTATAACGCTGAACACCGAGACGAACTGGCAGCTGATACATTCATCAATGCTCTTCGAGATGTGCAAATGAGAAACCAGCTTTATCTAAGCGGAAAGAAGCTACCTGCAGAAGTCTTAGCATTAGCCCTTCAAATGGAAGCTGGAAAAAGAGCGTATGGCTCAGATAGGGTACGTCAGATGGAAGTTGCTGAGGAACCACTGAAAGCAGCACTTGATGAAGTGATCATGCGTGTAAAAAGTTTGGAAGATAAACCTGAACGAAATCAACGAAGTAGATCTAGCAGAGTAAGATGCTGGAACTGTGGAAAGTTGGGGCACATCCAAAGAGAATGTAAATGGGAGCCGCATTCGGAAGAGAGATGCCGCGTTCCGGAGTCGGGAAACTAGATCGTGCCAGTTTTGAAGGGCGAAAGCTGGCTCAATTACAATGCCCTACATTGGTGGTATCACAAGTAAAAAGAGAAAATAGTAGTCTAGTCCTGGAGGCAACCGTTGGAAGCAAATCGTGACTTTGGACTTGACTTGAATTGACTTTGGACACAGGTGCTTCAAGATCGATAGTGCGTCCAGATGTGGTTCCTGATAGTCAGATCGATACAGCAAAACGATTCACCCTAAAAACAGCTACGGGTGAAACAGTTCTAGTTCATGGAGAAAGCGACCAAGAGGTTCACCTTGGAGGAAATTCATTTAGGCACCGATTTATTGTAGCAGATATAGAAGATGACTGCATAATTGGGCTTGACTTCATGAAAGAATACAATTTTATATTAGATCTGGGAAGCCACGTACTGAGATATGGAAACACAGAAATAGTGCTAAACACCACCAACGACAATGTTGACGAGTGGTCATCAATCATGGAGAAGAAATCGCCAAATGCAGCACCATAAAAGAGATAATCAGCTGTGAAGAAGAGCAAAAGGTCTTCATGCAGAGAAACAATCCCGCATTAGTAGCCATACTTCAAGATCTTAGTAAAAGAATGCATCCAGCCGAATTCAAAGAAATCAAGAGGGTATTAACGAAGATGAGCAGCGTTTTCTCTACTGGAGATGAAGATGTTGGAAGAACAAACATCGTGCGACATAGGATCAACACTGGAAACGCTCATCCTATCAGGCAGCCTCCTAGAAGACTACCACTAGCTAAACACGAGGAAGTGCAAGGAATGCTGGACAAAATGAAAAGTGATGGAGTCATCAGGCCATCTAAGAGTCCATGGAGCTCACCAGTGGTGCTAGTTAAAAAAAAAGATGGGTCAGCTCGTTTTTGTGTAGACTATCGAAAGCTGAATGAGGTAACCATGAAGGACAGCTATCCACTGCCACGGACTGATGACACACTGGATACACTATCAGGGGCCAAATGGTACAGCACATTAGATCTGAAGAGTGGTTACTGGCAAGTTGAAATGCATCCAGAAGATCGACGAAAGACAGCATTTTCTACTGGCAATGGGTTGTGGGAGTTCAATGTGATGCCGTTTGGCTTATGCAATGCCCCAGCAACATTTGAACGTCTAATGGAATGCGTGTTGCATGGTTTAACCTGGAAAGCCTGCCTCGTTTATCTTGATGACATCATTATAATGGGTCGCAACTTCGAAGAGCATCTAATGAACCTCGAAGAAGTACTCAGAAGAATAAGTAATGCCAACATGAAGTTGAATCCGGTAAAGTGCAATCTCTTCCACAAAGAAGTGAAGTACCTTGGACACATCATTACAGAACATGGAGTCAGAACCGATCCCGAGAAGATTGATGCTGTGAAAAATTGGCCAGTACCGAAGAATGTTCATGAGCTACGCAGTTTCCTTGGCTTATGCACCTATTATCGAAGATTCGTGGAGAATTTTGCAAATATCGCCAAGAGTCTACATAAATTGACAGAAGCAAATACCAAGTTTCTGTGGACAACCGAATGTAATGAGGCCTTCTGCAGTCTAAAAGAAAAACTATGCAACACCCCTATACTAGCCTATCCAGAATCCGGAAAGATGTTCATTCTGGACACAGACGCAAGCAATGTAGGAACTGGAGCTGTTTTGTCACAGAAAACTGGAGACGATGAGAAAGTGGTGGCATACTTCAGTAAAGTTTTGTCAAAGCCGGAGCGGAATTACTGTGTCACGAGGAAGGAGCTGTTAGCTATCATCAAGGCTGTGAAACATTTCCACAAGTATTTGTGTGGACAACCATTCGCACGGACCATGCTGCTCTAAAATGGTTATTACAATTCAAATTTCCTGAAGGACAAGCAGCAAGATGGATAGAGATCCTGCCGAACTACGACTTCAAAATTGAACACCGCAAGGGAAGGATCCATGGTAACGCCGATGCCCTGTCCAGAAGACCCTGTATAGAGGAGTGCAAGTCATGTAGCAGAACTGAGGGAAATGAGGCAACGAAAGTGAACCAAATTAAGTTTCAAACTCCTGACGATTGGTGTAATGAAAAGAGAGCAGCTAGAAGATCCAGCTATGGCTCCAATATTGAAATGGAAAACTGAGGGAAGGCGACCGGAGTGGAAAGAGGTCGCACCTTTAAGTACGGAGGTGAAATGCTACTGGGCGCAATGGGACTCACTATTTATGGACAACGGGATACTAAAAAGAAAATGGGAGTCCGCTGATGGAAAGAAAGTGTTAGAGCAACTGGTGTTGCCATCAAGTCGAGTGGAAGAGGTACTGGGAAAGCTGCATGGAAGTATTTCTGGAGGACGCCTGGGAGTCAATAAAACCCTGGCTAAAGTAAGGGAGAGGTTTTATTGGGTAAGGTATCGAACCGACGTAGAGCAATGGTGTCGGCGATGTGATACTTGTGCGGCGAGCAAAGGACCAAAGACTAGAACTCGAGGAGAGATGCAGCAATACAATGTGGGAGCCCCAATGGAGAGAATTGCTATAGACATCGCGGGGCCATTTCCGGAAACCACAAAAGGTAACAAATACATCATGGTGGTCATTGATTACTTTACAAAATGGCCGGAAGCTTATGCAAAACCGAACCATGGAAGAACATTTGTCAAAGGTAGTAGAAGCCAACCAAAGAAATTGGGACAAGGATCTTCCGTTATTCTTGATGGCCTATCGTAGCGCAGTGCACGATACGACAAATGAAACGCCAGCGAATATCATGTTCGGAAGAGAACTACATCTTCCTAGTGACATCGAGTTTGGCATCCCTGGAGGTCTGGTATCCACGAAAACAGATTATGTGGGACAACTAAGGGAGAAGATGAATAAAATCCATCAGCAGGTTCGAGACCACATTAAGATTGCCAGTGACAAAATGAAAACCAGGTATGACATAAATGCAAATAGTGGCGGTTTTCAAGAAGGAGAATTGGTATGGCTATACAACCCTAGAAGAACTAAGGGAAGATCACCCAAGCTGCAGCCAGATTGGGAAGGCCCATATAAAATAATCAAACGAATTAATGATGTCATCTACCGCATACAAAAGGGACCCCGTACCAAGATGAAAGTGATACATCTGCAAAGGTTGGCACCGTACCAAGGTAACAGCACCAATGCGATCTCTGATATTGTTCGGGACGAACAAAACTAAATGGAGGGCAATGTAATAAACTTCGTCCAGAATGGGTTAATTTTATTTACTCATTCATTAATTAAAAGTTAACTCCTTTTTCAATCTTTTACTTGTATTGTAAATTGTATTGCATAAATTAATGTAATTTAAATTTGTTATACAAATGTTTACATTAATTAAAAGGAGTTACCTAATACATTTTGCATAAATTAAATTTGAGTTCGCTAATACAAATGCAAGTATGAATGAAAACAGGTGTGGCCTATTTCAGATGTACGGACTACGTAGTATTGATTTCTAGTGGATTATAGAAGTTTCGATTTATTTATTTTTCGATATAAATAAGCAAACAAAAATATCAGATGGTCAGTTTTAATTTTGCAATTAAAAGTGTTTATAAATATTCGCAAGTATAAGGAATAATCGGTGGTACTTGAGCCTGGGTATTAATAGTGAAAGAATCTGAACTTAGTGGAATAGTAAATACAGATTTTACGATTCCGAATATTATTGATTCAAATTGTGGAAAAGCAGTGAAGTTTATGGTACATAAATTGGAGACCCTGGAATTTATTGTAAGGAAAAACGGAAGCTGCTGTAATTTGTTGAATAACAAAGTTTGAGATTCTGTTAACTAAAGATCTGTCTTTTACTGTCGTGTTTGTTCAATAATCTAAAAGAACCAACGAAGAGTCGTTACAATATGTTATGACTAATTTTAACCAAATTAAACAAAACTGTTCCGAAATTGCATAGTTTCGGTTAATGTATTTAATGTCTTTTGTGAAATTTGTTGGATAATTCCGTTTCTATTTAGTTTTTTGATTTCAACTAATTTGATACATTGATTCTACTTGTATGCATATCTGTCTGATCAACAAATTTACCTTTTTCTAGCGGATATACCTGCCGCTGGACTTTTTTATTATGTGGCCGTTCATTGGTTTTAAAAGTCGGGAATTTTTTTTCTGCGCTGTCTATAAATGTATAAATTTTATTTGGTTTTAAATTTACAGAAAAAAGAGAAAATGAAGCAGTTACCTAATATTAGAGTCATAAATTTAATTTAAACAATTTAAACATCATTAATTTAATTTAAACACAAGATAATTTTTTTTTAATTCACAATACACTTTTTATAATTTTTAAAATGGCGTCAACAAGATTAACTATAAATTGTTTGGATTCTAAACACGAAATGAATATACGTCATACGATTATTGCAATTGTATTTTTCACATAGAATAACTATGTTTCGCTTTAGTGTCGAAAATATAGCGTTTTTCTCGATTCGATTTTTTTGTTTAAAAATGTCATCTTTTGGTTTGAAAATAATTTGGTCACCTTATTATACCAGCTATGTGTATTTAAGCTCACCAATTTTGGATAGTGCAAAATTTAATTGAAAATCAATTTTTAGTATGAGTTAAATTTTAAAGCTTCAATTTCATGAACATACATAAAATATAATTTTTAATTATTTACATAAAAAATGTACAAAAATCTCATGAGGTGCTTCTGACACTTTTGATGTTTAGAAGGCCAATTATTTGATTTATCGGTGGGGAAGCAACTCCTAAAGTATGGATCCAACTAGCGTCCACAAAACTTTCACCTTCTAGGAGCGGCCTTTTACTAAAATAATTTGCGACATCACTAACTGTGGGTCTTCACGTAACATCTACAATCGAGTTATACAATAAATCACACGTGAAGACTACTTCTATCAATGTCATAACATTTTTCATGATATTTTTTTCTACAAGAATTGTAGAAAAAAATATCAGTATGATTTTATGATAATTCAAAAAAAAGAATGGCAACTTGATTTTGTTTATCTACAAACATTTAAAATTCAAAGCATACGTTATATATTATTTATATTATTTAAGATTCGTAGAATGTTTTTGGATGTAAGGTTATAATAAAAATTATAGAAGAAAACAAAAGAGAAGTTAAAGTTTTGCAAACAAACAAAAACGATGTTTTATATCTGTCAAAATATATCAGATTGATATTTTGTAATACCAGCAGCCATCTTTGATATTTCTGTTGCATTTTTATCAATATCATTGCCATGATATTCGTCACGTGAAGAGGATGTGTAAACAGTGTTACAGTAATCGACTTCATTTGAATTCCCAGGCAAGAAACTGTAATCGAAATCGTTTTGTAATCGATAGTTTCGAATTGGAGAAAAAGATGCATACCTAATTGTTTATTATCGTCTCACTCTAATTAAAAAATATGGCGTTTTGACATTTAAAATTACACATTTTTCATTTTACGTATATATATATAGTCGCGCGGAACAAATACTAAATTAAACATTGTGTATAATATAATATATTTCAACAGTAAGTACATTTTTAATGTTATATATATATACGATAAGAAAATAAAATACAATAAGATATACAATAAGAATATATGTAATCTGTCTAGAATTATTTTAATTTTATTGTTATCATAACATAAACCTATAATTTGAAGTTCTAACTATAGTTATTTTTAATGGTATTTTTTTTTTCATTTCAGGCTCACATTTTGATTTTTACATCTGTATAATTCTAGCAATTACTTCTTTTAATGCCATTTTTTCTCATTTCAGGTTCACATAGAGTGACCATTCGTACTGAATTTATCAGTACAGTACTGATTTTCTAGCTTCTGTACTGATAGACATATGCGGTACTGATTTTTACTGATTTCTAAAATTATGTAATGAAAGTACTGATTTTTAAGAAAATTGTTAAATTTTAATTTAAGTTCCAATTTAAATATAGAAATAAAAACTATACGAGTCATCGTTTGGTATGAACTT
>CAVNZG010001748.1:0-20776 GCA_963693315.1 Diogma glabrata
ATATGTCGTTGAATAGGTATTAGAACAAAGTTTTTAAAAATGTACACTGTTAATTTTTTGAAATAATTTTTAACGGTGTAACATAAGAAAAAACGGTGTAATTGAAAAAAAGATGGCATAGCCTCTTTTTTTTTTTTTTTTTTTTAAACTAAATTGAAGCTTATTTTATATCTAACCACTTGTGAAAGTTGAGGACACGAGTTATTTTTTGTTTTAAAGATAAAATTCGTTGTGCATATGACTGTCGGGAATCAGTTTTTTTTGTTCTGAAGGAAAATTATAAAAATGGCGTTATAAACTAAGAGATATTTTTTTTATGTTAAATATCAAATATTTTATTATTAGATGAACTTTTTAAAATATTATAAAAATTATATATGTAGTACAATAAATAAAATAAATACAATTGTTAAAAATGATTTACTTATTTTACAAACAGAAGTTTCTTTTGAATAGGAAATCACTTCTGCAATTATTTTCTTTGTATTAGATGGCATAAAAAATGAAATGTTTATTTATCACTTTTAGTAATCACTTGTCACTCTTATAAAAAATAATTTGACAGTCTTGACTGCAAACAAAAAAGCCGTATAAACAACTAAATCTATTTAGGAACTTTTGACTGGAGAAGGAAGTATTATGTTCGTATTATGTTATTATGGAATCATAAAGTAAAAGATTGTTTTTCAACATTAAACTACAAATATTTTATTATTGAATAAACTTTTTAAAATATCATACAAATTATATATGTGAAAATAAATATAGTTATTAAAAATTATTTACTTATTTTACATTCAAAAGTTTCTTTTGAGTTGGAAAACATTTTTGCATTTATTGTCTTAGTATCTACTGGTACAAAAGAATGAAATTTTTGAGTTCCACTTATAGTAATCGCATTTTTATATCGATTTTGTAATTTTTCTTTTGTTAATTGATATTTATTTTTATCGGCGTATCCAAAGTTCATGGTAGATTCCCATTTTAAAGCCCATTCGAAAAGTTTTTTTGGTGTATCAATAATATTATCTTCGCTCGCCATACTATAACGGTGTGCAGCACGCTTCAGTGTACCACCAATTCCATCACAAGGTCCCTTTCCATGGCTGGTAGCATGAAAATGCCATTCAGCGTCAACCTTAAAGTCTTCTTTATGGTGGCATAAGTTAATTAGTTAATTTAAGGTTGACGCTGAGTGGCATTTTCATGCTACCAGCCATGGAAAGGGACCTTGTGATGGAATTGGTGGTATACTGAAGCGTGCTGCACACCTACCAGCCAGCCTAGTTACATTATAAGTAAATAATTTTTAATAACTATATTTATTTTCACATATATAATTTGTATGATATTTTAAAAAGTTTATTCAATAATAAAATATTTGTAATTTAATGTTGAAAAACAATCTTTTACTTTATGATTCCATAATAACATAATACGAACATAAGACTTCTCCAGTCAAAAGTTCCTAAATAGATTTAGTTGTTTATACGGCTTTTTTGTTTGCAGTCAAGACTGTCAAATTATTTTTTATAAGAGTGACAAGTGATTACTAAAAGTGATAAATAAACATTTCATTTTTTATGCCATCTAATACAAAGAAAATAATTGCAGAAGTGCTTTCTTATTCAAAAGAAACTTCTGTTTGTAAAATAAGTAGATCATTTTTAACAATTGTATTTATTTTATTTATTGTACTACATATATAATTTTTATAATATTTTAAAAAGTTCATCTAATAATAAAATATTTGATATTTAACATAAAAAAAATATCTCTTAGTTTATAACGCCATTTTTATAATTTTCCTTCAGAACAAAAAAAACTGATTCCCGACAGTCATATGCACAACGAATTTTATCTTTAAAACAAAAAATAACACGTGTCCTCAACTTTCACAAGTGGTTAGATATAAAATAAGCTTCAATTTAGTTTAAAAAAAAAAAAAAAAAGAGGCTATGCCATCTTTTTTTCAATTACACCGTTTCTTTCTTATGTTACACCGTTAAAAATTATTTCAAAAAATTAACAGTGTACATTTTTAAAAACTTTGTTCTAATACCTATTCAACGACATATCATTTATGAAAATCGATTAAGTAGTTTTTCTACAATCGCTCGTCAAAATGCAGTCACATCACAAAATAACAAAAAATTGAGGGGCACCCTGTGAAGACCCCTGGTCGAAAAAAAAAATTCTAAGAGAACTTGTATTTTTTATTTATCAAAGACTATCTATAAACAAAAAATAACCAAAATTAAAAGGGGTCAACTCAAAATTTCCCAAAAATTTGCTGAACTTGCGTGAAATTGCTCATATATATATATATATATATATATATATATATATATATATATATATATATATATATATATATATATATATATATATATATATATATATATATATATATATATATATATATATATATATATATATATATATATATATATATATATATATATATATATATATATATATATATATATATATATATATATATATATATATATATATATATATATATATATATATATAAATATATATATATATATATATATATATATATATATATATATATATCTTTATATATATAATTCTACTGTACGTGTGTATGACTGTGAACTCCTTCTAAACGGCTGGACCGATTTGAATGAATTGTTTTGTTTGCGTTTGGGTGCCGCCCCGAATGGTTTAGATTCATAAATCAGCCCGGCAGAGGCGCTGCAGTCGGTATTGTCACTGACCTTCTCCTAAACGGCTGGACCGATTTGAATGAATTTTTTTGTATGCGTTTGGGTGGCGCCCCAAATGGTTTAAATTTATAAATCAGCCCGGCAGAGGCGCTGCAGTCGGAATTGTCACTGAACTCCTCCTAAACGGCTGGACCGATTTGAATGAGTTTTTTTTGTATGCGTTTGGGTAGCGCCCTGGATGGTTAAAATTTACAAGTCAGCCCGGCAGAGGCGCTACAGTCGGCATTGTCACTGAACTCCTCCTAAACGGCTGGACTGATTTGAATGAATTTTTTTGTGTGCGTTTGGGTGGCGCCCCGAACGGTTTAAATTTATAAATCAGCCTGGCAGAGGCGTTGCAGTCGGTATTGTCACTGAACTCCTCCTAAACGGCTGGACCGATTTTAATGAATTTTTTGTATGTGTTTGGGTGACGCCCTGAATGATTTAGATTCACAAATCAACCCGGCAGATGGCGCTGCTAATTATATTAATCATGCGTGGCTTCGTGAACGAGCTATTTTACCCGCAAAAAATATCGATGTTGACGCTATTATCTTCAAAATACAACAGTCATTACCCGGCAATGAGATATTGTTCAAATCGATCGACACTGTTACCGATCCTGACTATAATGTTGAACTTTTTAATTCGCTGGATTTTACCAGGAATGCCACAACTTGCGATTAAAAATTGACTCACCAATAATTTTGCTTCGGAATTTAAATCCATCTTAGCTATGCAACGGTACAAGATTAGTCATAAAAAAAACTTTGGGCAATGTTCTTGAAGCTACAGTTTTGAACGGCTAATTTGAAGGTGGAGTTGTTCTTCTGCCACGAATCCATATGATTCCTTCAGACTCACCCATTCCATTCAGACGTTTGCAATTTCTAATTCGCTTGGAGTTTGCCATGACTATTAATAAATCACAAGGTCAAACAATGTTGATTTGTGGGTGGAATCTAGAAAATCCGGTCTTTTCACATGGCCAATTATATGTGGCGTGTTCTCGCGTTGGAAAACCATCAAATTTATTCATTTATACTCCTCAGGAATTGACTAAAAATATTGTTCATCTACTAGCATTAAGATAAAATTAAACAAACAATATTGATTATAACGAATTGTTTTTAGAAAAATTGATGTTATTTCAAAATAAAGAAGAAGAAAGAAATTTTTATTCTATTTGTCTTTCATTTCATACTTTGTTTAATATCCTAATCGCTTGAAATATCATGCAGGACAACGTCTGTCGGAATTATGTCTCTGATAAGTATAAGTTCAATCTTCACCCGACAATAATTACTTATTGACGGGAATATTACTTTCAACCATTACTTTAAACATTTTTAAAAAAATTTTAAGTTGGTTAATTAACTTAAAATAATGATGGTTTGGTTTCCAGTTGTTTAAATTGATTTAAAATAATTTATTTAAAATAAATTTAATAATTTTTTGCTTTAACAACTTTTTCATAATATTTTGTTACATGTTTCAACCATAAATCATTCTTAAACATTTGAAAATATTATGAATCAAATAAAAACATTTTTCATTCAACAAAATTTTTGTTTGATAAAAAGCATACTACAGAAAATTTTAATTGAAATAACTTGAATAATAGTACATTATGATGCTAGGACGTAAAGCTAAAGATTTTGGACGGATGTGGAGTTTGCAAATCGAGGCGCCAGCCGAGATTTGCACCCACATTAAGTCCAAAATAGCTTACGTCCGTGCATCATATACTATTTTTTATTCGCCGCAAGCAAAATATTTTAAGAAAATTGGTTTATTCTAAATTAAAATTATAAGTTTTCATAAATTTTAAAATAAAAATATGTGGAACAAGTAACCTTTGACAAAATATTTATTATTTTTTCCAAATTATTGTGTAGCTATGACAACAAATGATAACAACTATTTTAATTGGATAATGAAATTTTGAATTTAAGGATTGCTTTGATAAAAATTTTTATTTTTCATAGAATTTAAACAAATACAAATGCTTTTTCCTTTTTTGGACGTAGCTATGACAACAAAATAAATAGTTGAAAAGTGAAACTTTAAAGCCGCAAATCACAATAATAAAGTAACACTTTAATATGCAGGCGAATAAAAAAATTATTTTTTATAAACAAATTTTAGAAGCTTGCTATTTTAATTTTATGAATGAAATATGATTTTTAACAGAAATTTTAATTGAATTATTCCAAGACAGAATTGTATAAAATATTTGAATTAAAAGAAAGTTTGTCATTTAAAATTAAATTTGGTTGTGTTTTGAACGCTTTGTAAATTTCAAATTCTTCAAGAGAGTCCATTAAAACACCTTGATTACATAAATGTAAAGCCTTCAAATTTTGTTCAAAACTGGTATAATTATGATTGTTATCTATTAAATGGTTTGCAAAAATAGACTTTAGATTTTGTTTATTTTTCTTCATTGGAAGATGCTCTTTGAATCTATCTTTGAAACATCTGCCGGTTTTCCCGATGTAAAACTTTCCACATGAATCACATTTAATTTTATATACTCCTGAACAAGATTCTAATTTAACATTTAATTTTGGTTTAAACATTTTATATAAATTATTGTTTGTGCGGAAGGATATTTTATATTTATATTTTTTAAAATGGTTTCCTAAAATATTTGGTAAGATATTTGTGTATTCCATTGATACATATTTTATATTATTCTCATTGTTAATATTTGGATTATTTAATTTGTTTATTTTCCTTGAAAGTAATTTATCAATAAATTTAGAGTCATATCCATTATCTAAAGCAATAAATTTTATAGTGTTTAGTTCTTCTTGAAAATTTAGAATATTCATTGGAATATTTAGCATGCGATGAATTAGTGAGTTAAATGTTGCTGTTTTTTGTGAATGTATATATATATATATATATATATATATATATATATATATATATATATATATATATATATATATATATATATATATATATATATATATATATATATATATATATATATATATATATATATATAAATATATATATATATATATATATATATATATATATATATATATATATATATATATATATATATATATATATATATATATATATATATATATCTTTATATATATAATTCTACTGTACGTGTGTATGACTGTGAACTCCTTCTAAACGGCTGGACCGATTTGAATGAATTGTTTTGTTTGCGTTTGGGTGCCGCCCCGAATGGTTTAGATTCATAAATCAGCCCGGCAGAGGCGCTGCAGTCGGTATTGTCACTGACCTTCTCCTAAACGGCTGGACCGATTTGAATGAATTTTTTTGTATGCGTTTGGGTGGCGCCCCAAATGGTTTAAATTTATAAATCAGCCCGGCAGAGGCGCTGCAGTCGGAATTGTCACTGAACTCCTCCTAAACGGCTGGACCGATTTGAATGAGTTTTTTTTGTATGCGTTTGGGTAGCGCCCTGGATGGTTAAAATTTACAAGTCAGCCCGGCAGAGGCGCTACAGTCGGCATTGTCACTGAACTCCTCCTAAACGGCTGGACTGATTTGAATGAATTTTTTTGTGTGCGTTTGGGTGGCGCCCCGAACGGTTTAAATTTATAAATCAGCCTGGCAGAGGCGTTGCAGTCGGTATTGTCACTGAACTCCTCCTAAACGGCTGGACCGATTTTAATGAATTTTTTGTATGTGTTTGGGTGACGCCCTGAATGATTTAGATTCACAAATCAACCCGGCAGATGGCGCTGCTAATTATATTAATCATGCGTGGCTTCGTGAACGAGCTATTTTACCCGCAAAAAATATCGATGTTGACGCTATTATCTTCAAAATACAACAGTCATTACCCGGCAATGAGATATTGTTCAAATCGATCGACACTGTTACCGATCCTGACTATAATGTTGAACTTTTTAATTCGCTGGATTTTACCAGGAATGCCACAACTTGCGATTAAAAATTGACTCACCAATAATTTTGCTTCGGAATTTAAATCCATCTTAGCTATGCAACGGTACAAGATTAGTCATAAAAAAAACTTTGGGCAATGTTCTTGAAGCTACAGTTTTGAACGGCTAATTTGAAGGTGGAGTTGTTCTTCTGCCACGAATCCATATGATTCCTTCAGACTCACCCATTCCATTCAGACGTTTGCAATTTCTAATTCGCTTGGAGTTTGCCATGACTATTAATAAATCACAAGGTCAAACAATGTTGATTTGTGGGTGGAATCTAGAAAATCCGGTCTTTTCACATGGCCAATTATATGTGGCGTGTTCTCGCGTTGGAAAACCATCAAATTTATTCATTTATACTCCTCAGGAATTGACTAAAAATATTGTTCATCTACTAGCATTAAGATAAAATTAAACAAACAATATTGATTATAACGAATTGTTTTTAGAAAAATTGATGTTATTTCAAAATAAAGAAGAAGAAAGAAATTTTTATTCTATTTGTCTTTCATTTCATACTTTGTTTAATATCCTAATCGCTTGAAATATCATGCAGGACAACGTCTGTCGGAATGATGTCTCTGATAAGTATAAGTTCAATCTTCACCCGACAATAATTACTTATTGACGGGAATATTACTTTCAACCATTACTTTAAACATTTTTAAAAAAATTTTAAGTTGGTTAATTAACTTAAAATAATGATGGTTTGGTTTCCAGTTGTTTAAATTGATTTAAAATAATTTATTTAAAATAAATTTAATAATTTTTTGCTTTAACAACTTTTTCATAATATTTTGTTACATGTTTCAACCATAAATGGTCATTCTTAAACATTTGAAAATATTATGAATCAAATAAAAACATTTTTCATTCAACAAAATTTTTGTTTGATAAAAAGCATACTACAGAAAATTTTAATTGAAATAACTTGAATAATAGTACATTATGATGCTAGGACGTAAAGCTAAAGATTTTGGACGGATGTGGAGTTTGCAAATCGAGGCGCCAGCCGAGATTTGCACCCACATTAAGTCCAAAATAGCTTACGTCCGTGCATCATATACTATTTTTTATTCGCCGCAAGCAAAATATTTTAAGAAAATTGGTTTATTCTAAATTAAAATTATAAGTTTTCATAAATTTTAAAATAAAAATATGTGGAACAAGTAACCTTTGACAAAATATTTATTATTTTTTCCAAATTATTGTGTAGCTATGACAACAAATGATAACAACTATTTTAATTGGATAATGAAATTTTGAATTTAAGGATTGCTTTGATAAAAATTTTTATTTTTCATAGAATTTAAACAAATACAAATGCTTTTTCCTTTTTTGGACGTAGCTATGACAACAAAATAAATAGTTGAAAAGTGAAACTTTAAAGCCGCAAATCACAATAATAAAGTAACACTTTAATATGCAGGCGAATAAAAAAATTATTTTTTATAAACAAATTTTAGAAGCTTGCTATTTTAATTTTATGAATGAAATATGATTTTTAACAGAAATTTTAATTGAATTATTCCAAGACAGAATTGTATAAAATATTTGAATTAAAAGAAAGTTTGTCATTTAAAATTAAATTTGGTTGTGTTTTGAACGCTTTGTAAATTTCAAATTCTTCAAGAGAGTCCATTAAAACACCTTGATTACATAAATGTAAAGCCTTCAAATTTTGTTCAAAACTGGTATAATTATGATTGTTATCTATTAAATGGTTTGCAAAAATAGACTTTAGATTTTGTTTATTTTTCTTCATTGGAAGATGCTCTTTGAATCTATCTTTGAAACATCTGCCGGTTTTCCCGATGTAAAACTTTCCACATGAATCACATTTAATTTTATATACTCCTGAACAAGATTCTAATTTAACATTTAATTTTGGTTTAAACATTTTATATAAATTATTGTTTGTGCGGAAGGATATTTTATATTTATATTTTTTAAAATGGTTTCCTAAAATATTTGGTAAGATATTTGTGTATTCCATTGATACATATTTTATATTATTCTCATTGTTAATATTTGGATTATTTAATTTGTTTATTTTCCTTGAAAGTAATTTATCAATAAATTTAGAGTCATATCCATTATCTAAAGCAATAAATTTTATAGTGTTTAGTTCTTCTTGAAAATTTAGAATATTCATTGGAATATTTAGCATGCGATGAATTAGTGAGTTAAATGTTGCTGTTTTTTGTGAATGTGGGTGATGTGATGTTTTATTTATAGTAATGCTAGAAGTTGTAGGTTTCCGGTAAATTTTATATTCAAAATTATTATTGTTTTTCAAAATTGTTAAATCCAAAAAATTTATTTGATTATTATCTTCAATTTCAAAGGTAAATTTTATATATGGATGAACATTGTTCAAATAATTTTTGAAAATTTCTATTTGTCGAATTGTACCATTAAATAAAATGAAGGTATCATCAACATATCTTGAGTATGAAATTATTAAATTTTGTTGTTTATTTAAATTTGAGAATATAAATTTATTTTCAAAATAATTTAAGAAAACATTAGCGAGTAAACCGCTTAATGGAGATCCCATTGCAAGCCCTTTTTCTTGAATAAAAAATTTATCATCAAAAGTAAAATAATTTTGTTGTAGAATAACTCGAATTATAATAATCAATTCATTAATTTTAAGTATATCTAAAGTACCAGTGTTTTTTAAATTTTCTTCTAATATATCAATAGTTTCAATAACAGGAATATTTGTATACATATTGGTTATGTCTAAAGATATCATTTTATATTGAAATAATAAATTAATATTATTTATTTTTTCTATTAAATGTAAATTGTTTTTAATAGATTGGTTATTGATTAATGTGATATTATTAGTAATAATTTTGATTAAAAATTTTGCTATTTTATAAGAAGGTGCAGTTTTGTAATTCATAAGAGGTCTAATTGGTATATTTTCTTTGTGAATTTTTGGTAAACCTTTAAACTCGGGTGCTCTTGCATGAATTTGTTTTAAACTAATTTGGGTGTGATGATCAAATAAATTTGTGCTTTTATTTATAATATTATTAATAATTTTGACATATGATTTTGTTGGATCTTTTTGTAAAATTTTTATATCATTATTGTTAATAAAATCATATGTTTTATCTAAATAATCTTGGTTATATAATAATACCATTGTGTTACCTTTATCACATTCTGTAATTATTACATTGTGTTCTAATAATTTGGCTTTTATGTTTTTAACAGAATTAATTTCATTTTGATAAATATTTTTGAGAAAATTATTACGATAACCACTTTCGACAATATTACTAAATTTTCTTGTGATTACACATCTTGCTTCATTTCTTGTTTCAGCAGTAGGTAACATTTTAATTATAGATTCAGCATTTATTATCTCTGATGTCATACTATTTTTGTTAAATTTTGGTATATTATAATTTAGACCTTTGCATAATAATTGATTTTCAAAATCATCTAAGATAATATCTGTGTATATAGAATCCAATCCCGGGTACCCGGTACCCGGTTCCCCGGGAAACCCGCAATTTTTCCGGCACCGAAAACCGGTTCTGACATCAGCCAAATACCCGGTTTTCGATTCTGTATTTTTTAAACAAATTTTATATTCATTCATTAAAAAAACAACACTAGCAAATGTAACAAATAACCAAAACAACGTTTTTTCTTTTTCTTCTATCAAGAAGACTAGCTCTACACAGATTTTTATGCTTAAAAGGGTATATTCCATGCTTAAATTACGTTGATTTTCAAACGTGAATAAGCCAGGTGTATTATCTATCTATCTATCTTCTATCTATATATAAATAAAATTTAAAGTATGTGTGTTTGTCCTTTATGCATTAATACACCATTCATCCGATCATCATGAAACTTTGGGAAGTTGTTGTGTACACTTGCGCATAGGTAACTGGCTAATTTTTAATTTTTAAAAAACGGAACCTCAGGACCAAGTGATTTGCAAACGGTACCAATGCATTAATAATACCAATGAATTTAGAATATGTTCGGGAACATATGTAAAATTCAAAATTTTGGATCTATGGGTGTGGCAACCGCGCGTACTTCAGTACCTGCTAATCAGTTAACGTGAGATATCGTAGACCACTGGCAATGGCAGTTAGATGTCACTGATATAAGGGGATAAGTGATGTTTTAGTTGTGCTGCCGGATTTCAATCCACGATAGCACCCTTAGTTTTAGTTATGGAATATTCTTTGATATGCTTCTAAGGTTTTGATGGACTAAGGTTTTGATGGAATTTTTTTATATTTTTTTAAAGAATGAACTTTTGTGCTATCTCGAAGATATGAGCCCAATTTTAGCTTTGTTCCTGCAAATTTTAAAAAAAATGTGTTTTATTTTTGTTTCCTCCATCCTATCATGAAATATTGCCCTATGTCGTACATTATTATGTGAAAGGATTTATTATTTAGATTTCCTTTCTTTAAGAAGAATATAAAAAACAAAAAAACTAAAAAGAAATTTGCGTTCATCAACGTCTTAAAAAGCATGATGTTGTGGAACCTAGGTCTGAAAAGGTTTTTATGTGTTGTTGTGACACATATTGTGATTCTAAATATTTTGAAATTGCACAAATTTTTTTGAAATTTTCGGTGAAAAAGATGATGAACAATGCCATTAAAGCTACGATTTTAAGTGGAAAATTCGAAGGGGAAGATGTAGTGTTGCCAATGATCCCAACAGATATGGTATTTGAATTCAAACGTTTAGTTTCCAGTGCAACTCGCATTTGCAATGACGATCAACAAAGCACAAGGACAGTTACTGCAAGTATGTGGACTAGATTAGGAGAATCCGTGATTCTCACATAGACAACTGAATGTGACTGACGCGTTAGGAAAACCTTCTGATTTATTCGTGTATGCACTAGACGGAATAACAAAAAATATAGTGTACTCACAAATATTTGAATAAATAAATAGAATTAAAACGAGATTTTGAAATTTTTTCCATATTAAAATAAATAAGTTGCAATAAAAATGACACAATGTAAATTGTATATTTTCATAACGAGTTTTCCTGAATTCCCCATAAACAAAACTTTTACACTTTTGGCGTAAAAAATAAAATTTTGAGAGATTTTGTGAGTGATTAAGATCATCTACAGAAAACGATGACATTCTTCAGAAATACACTAAAGAAGAATTTGGTAAAGAAATTCAATTACTGATTGATGTAAAGACACGATGGAACAGCCTTTATCTTATGCTAGAACGTTTTTATAAAGTAAAAAATAGCATTTTAAAATCGTTAATCGATTTTGATGACAACGCTTTCACCGATAAAGTTAGCTGCGGAAGCACTATGTCGCAGTGATGCAACATTATTATCAGCTGATGCAACCATGGAGGCATTATCGATAATTTGGGCAGCAATGGCAAGTTAGAAGCCAAACTCAAATGAATTCATTTCTCATTGGATTTATCAAAGATTTTTTGTTGAATAAAAGGATTTAAAAAAAAATTAAAAGGTTTTTCTAAATTATAATGTGATTTTTTGTTAAATAAAAATTTAAAAAAAAATTAAAACGTTTTTCTAAATTATAATGATTTTTTAATTGTTTTCAATTAAAACATTTTCAGAACCGGTTCCAGAACCGGGAACCCGGGTTTGAAAAAATCTAGCTCCGAAAAACTGGTTCTAAAAAATGCTTCGGTTCTGGATTCTCTATCTGTGTAATTCATAATTTTTGGAAAAAATATGTGTTTGTTATTTAATTTGATATCAATTGGAACATGCTGTTGTTCATAAAGTTTTTGGATTTTATTATTTTGTGTCAAAACTATTTCGCTAATTATATTTGTGATTTGATCATTAATTTTTTAAAAATAATTTTTATTTAAGTTATTTCAATTAAAATTTTCTGTAGTATGCTTTTTATCAAACAAAAATTTTGTTGAATGAAAAATGTTTTTATTTGATTCATAATATTTTCAAATGTTTGAGAATGACCATTTATGGTTGAAACATGTAACAAAATATTATAAAAAAGTTGTTAAAGCAAAAAATTATTAAATTTATTTTAAATAAATTATTTTAAATTACTTTAAGCTTAATCACTCACAAAACTCCAAAAAATTAATATTCCCATAATGTTGTCTATATATGGCAATATATTGACCGTGTGTCAGATATTAGTTTCGCATTGATTTGCAACAACCAATAATGACTACAATGACTCAGAATGTTGACTAAATAGAAATATTTCTCATCCTATGAATTCACACGTAGTACTACCTAGAAGTTTAATACAAAACTCCAAAATAAAATGTTAATCCTTTTTGCATCATTATCTTCTATTTATAAAAATTAATGTGTGTATGTTTAAAATTTGTAAATGTGTTTGTATTCACCTTCATCGAATGTATTGTCACTATTCTAACTGCCCTTGCTGACCATTGAATGACATCACGATTACAATTTTTTTGTAACTTTTTTAATAACCTACCAGTAAAAAAAGCGTATATTAAACGGCATGAACACTGTGAACATTTTTGAATCTATATTTGTTCCGTATAATGTTCAAATATAGAGACACACCTGAAACCTTACACATCTGAAAACTTATTTGATCGCGTATTTTTATATATCCTTTGTTTTATATATAATACTAATTTTTTATATTTTGCTGATCAACTAGAGTGCTGATCCTTTTACATTCATATTTAAAAAAAAAATAGAAAATCATTTCTCATTACTGCTCTTTAAAATTATTGCTACTACGTCAAATGTATACACACAAACTTTATTTATAGGTGTAGCAAAGCACGCCGGGTCCCGCTAGTATATATATATATATATATATATATATATATATATATATATATATATATATATATATATATATATATATATATATATATATATATATATATATATATATATATATATATATATATATATATATATATATATATATATATATATATATGGGGCATTCCATGCCAAATCACCGAGGTTTCGGCCCGACCCCTTTCGATTTCGCTGAAAATTTTTTATCATTTTCTACCCTACCAAAGACATTTTTCTGAATTTTTTCAGATTTTTTTACCCAACCCAAAAAAAGTTACGAATTTTTGAAAAAACCGCTCTTTTTTTTTAAAAATGCTAGAACTTTTTCAAAAATTGACCGTTTGGGACCGATTTTTTTTCAAAATTTGTGTTTTTAAATGCAGTTTTCAGAAAAAAATACAAAAAATTTTGCAGATGTCAGCATCTATGAAATATTTCAATATTTTCGAAAAAAACGTTTTTTTTTCGAAGTCCGAAACCTTCGATTTTCAATTTTTTTGTCTCAAAAAAAACTTCAACTGAGATAGTATTTAACCCCCCTATTTAGATTTTGTGCCGACTTTTCTTTCTATTTTTTTTTTTCGATTGAAAAAAAAAAAAAAAATTCTAAAATTAGCTTATTTAACATAACTTTGCGTTAAAATTTTTTTGGATTGTTTTTAAAATCTTAGAAATTGAAAAAAATTGTACAAAAACAATCGTTAAGTGTATTTACAGCCAGGATTGAGTTATTTTATTAAAGTATCGTTGTTACAATGTTAAAAATTTAAATATTATAATTATTTTCCTCGATTTAACGATGGTTTTCTTGGTTTCTTAACTGTACTGTGTTGTGTGGATTGTTCCGACGAAAAAAAAGACTTAACTATTACAACAAAATTCAATAATGGAGTAATTTGATGAATTTTTTGTGTCGCTGGTATCGGTTTAGCATTTTTGAAGCGTTCCTCTAATTTCTCTTTCATGGAATTGTATTCTTCAGATTTTGAAAATCTAATATTAATATTTGGTAAATTTTTCAAAGCCTACTCAAATAATTGTGATGGTATTAGAATTTGTAGATGAGGTGGCAATTGTAGGCTAGCCCGTGCAGCCATTCGTTTCAAAGTACCACCTATTCCATCACATGAACCTTTACCATGTGCCGTAGCGAAAAAATTCCACTCTACGTTTATTCCGAATTCTTTATTGTAATAAGATAAATTAACAAAATGTTTGTAATTTTTATACTGTTGTGGCGCGCCATCCGAGAAGAAAAAAATTTTACGAACTCCAGATGACAAAGATTTTATGAAATCGATAATGACCCCAGAGTACAAATGAACAACAATTGCATCATGATTCAAGCAATCAGAAATTATTGCCATACTCTGATGAGTAAGTTGATTGTTTTTTTTATAATAAATAACCAAAGTATAAACCGTCGTTAAACCAAGAAAACCATCGTTAAATCGAGGAAAATAATTATAATATTTAAATTTTTAACATTGTAACAACGATACTTTAATAAAATAACCAGTGTTGCAAAACGTTACTCGTAACGTAACGCAAAAACGAAATAACGAAATGAAATAGCGTTATTAGTAAGAATTACGTTCATAACGTTTTAAAAATTAAACTACGTTACAATAACGTAAAACGTAACGATAACTCAATATTTTATTTCGTTTTTCGGGTGACTTTTTTTATAATTATGTACATGAAAATCAAAACGCAAAAACCGGTTGAATAAAATCCAACGTATCTGCTCTTTATCAATTTTTGCGGACGCTTAAACTACAGATTTTGGTAGTTCTAATGCCCGATTTACAGTCGGTAACGTTAACTTAACGTTAACTTTAACTTAACCCTAGCTTAAGACATCTAAAAATTTTGATATTATGGTTTTGTAATCAATGTTACAAATCAATCAATTCTTTAAAAGTAATAAACTGATTTTAAAATCAATATTTAAAATAATAAAATTCGAAACATACATTTGATACAAAATTTAAATATAAAAAAATTTATTTTCATATTAATTTTCTGCTAATATTTGGCTTTAAAGTCGCTCTTTTTATATCCTTTGCATTTTTTAAAAAATAGGATTTTATTTTTATGGACACTTGCAATTAAATATTACTTTTCTTCAGTTTTTATACCAAACGTCAAAAAATCCTTAACAAAATCTTTAAGATAGAATGAAATGAACTTTACGTTAAGTTAACGTTAAGTTTGCGTTAACGACTATAAATGCTCTAGTGCATTTTCATACATTTGTACTTTACGTTAAGTTAACGTTAAGTTAAAGTTACCGACTATAAATCGAGAAATCAATCTGAAGATCTATTAAAAGCAACTCTAATAGTTATAAACAAACTATCAGATTTGTGAAAACTCCCGATAAGATTGCTTAGTTTTGGTAAAAATTAATTATTTTTAATATGAAATGATTTCAAAATATTCGTCGGAGTGACGTGAATAATCCATTGTATAATTCTTTAATTTTAATTACGTCAGTTACATATCTACGCCCGTCGATGATCTCCACGAGATCAAAACTATAGTAGTGTGAATTATAAAAAATATATATACTTAAAAATTTTAAAATTATTGTTTTTTAATTGTTTTTTATATATAACAATAGTGAATAATAAAAGGTGTCGTTATTAAAATTAAAGAATTTGAAATGAGTCAAATTTTATAGTTACGTTATTTTAAAATTAAATTGTAATGTTTAAAACTAATCTGTTAAACATTACATTTAATTTTAAAATAACGTAATTATAACGTTATAACATAATAAAATATAATATTTTTCTGTTTCATAACGAAATAACGTACCGAAAAAATAAATATACTGTTATAAAAACGAAACGTATAACGTTACGATTTTTTTTTTCGTTTTGCAACACTGAAAATAACTCAATCCTGGCTGTAAATACACTTAACGATTGTTTTTGTACAATTTTTTTCAATTTCTAAGATTTTAAAAACAATCCAAAAAAATTTTAACGCAAAGTTATGTAAAATAAGCTAATTTTAGAATTTTTTTTTTTTTTAAATCGAAAAAAAAAATAGAAAGATTAGTCGGCACAAAATCTAAATAGGGGGGTTAAATACTATCTTAGTTGAAGTTTTTTTTGAGACAAAAAAATTGAAAATCGAAGGTTTCGGACTTCGAAAAAAAACGTTTTTTTCGAAAATATTGAAATATTTCATAGATCCTGACATCTGCAAAATTTTTTGTATTTTTTTCTGAAAACTGCATTTAAAAACACAAATTTTGAAAAAAAATCGGTCCCAAACGGTCAATTTTTGAAAAAGTTCTAGCATTTTTAAAAAAAAAGAGCGGTTTTTTCAAAAATTCGTAACTTTTTTTGGGTTGGGTAAAAAAATCTGAAAAAATTCAGAAAAATGTCTTTGGTAGGGTAGAAAATGATAAAAAAATTTCAGCGAAATCGAAAGGGGTCGGGCCGAAACCTCGGTGATTTGGCATGGAATGCCCCATATATATATATATATATATATATATATATATATATATATATATATATATATATATATATATATATATATATATATATATATATATATATATATATATATATATATATATATATATATATATATATATATATATATATATATATATATATATATATATATATATATATATATATATATATATTAGACTGGTCGTTAAAAACTAAATTTTGCGAGACGCCCCCTAGAAAAATTCTTTGTGGTCAAAAAACCACAACAGCACTAATTTTTTTTTTTTTAAGTCAAAAGAACACGTGCCGCAAAATCATCGAAGTTTCTTTTTTGATAAAATTGGTTATATCTCATAAAATATGCAGATGTCAAAAAAAATCACATAACCATTTTTGTAGGAAATTTATTTTTCTACAAAAAATGTCCAAGTTATTTTTTTCCTAAAACCTATATTTCTGATGATATTTTGAAATAAAACTTGAAATTCTTCGAAACTCGTAAAACCAAATGATGAAAATTTCGACGAAAAAGTACTAATTTTGATTGTTTTTGTTTTGATTATTTTTTTATACATTTCATTCTATAGCATAAGAAGAAAATTAGAACTTTTTCGACATCTTTATTTTTTATGTTTTTTAAAAATTACGAAAACTTACAAGTTCATTTTCAAAATATCATGAGAACTATACGTTTTCGAGAAAAAATGACATGGACCTTTTTTGTAGAGAATAAAATTTATTACAAAAAAGGTTATGTGATTTTTTTTGACATCTGCATATTTTATGAGATATTTGAAAACATCTACGAATTTTTCAAAAAATCAACTTCGACGATTTTGCGGCACGTGTTCTTTTGATTTAAAAAAAAAAAAAATAATGCCGTTGTGGTTTTTTGACCACAAAGAATTTTTCTAGGGGGCGTCTCGGAAAATTTAGTTTTTAACGACCAGTCTAATATATATATATATATATATATATATATATATATATATATATACATATATATATATATATATATATATATATATATATATATATATATATATATATATATATATATATACATATATATATATATATATATATATATATATATATATATATATATATATATATATATATATATATATATATACAGTAAAACTCGCTTTTAGCGTACACCATATATAAAGTACACTTGGTCTATAAAGTACAGCAAATTTTTTTCTTACATCTATAAAAATTTTACGAACAAATTGTCCTTCTTATAAGGTACCTCGGCTTATAAGGTTATAACGTACACACGTTTAGTCCCGTGAACTATTTGTCTGTGTAATTTGCCCAGTTTATAAAGTACTAATAGAAAATAAAAATACAAAATAAACATAAAATAAAAGTCGTAAGTATTCGATGCTTTACGATATTTATTATTTTTCTACGAAATGTTTCTGCTTCCTTTCATTAATTTGTTGTGGTTCATGGGTTAATTCGCAAGTAAGTGTTGAGAAATTATTTGCTAATATATCAGTTCGAATTCTTTAATGCTTTCATGTTTTATACAAATGCTAAAGGTGCGATCTGGCCCCAAATCAAATTTAAATACAAGTGATCACTTTGGCCAATAAATTAAAATGTTTGGCGGAAGTCGATCAAAAGACGTCTTTCTCAAGTTAGGGTAATGTTTGAATTGTAGAAAAATTTCTTCGATTGTGCGCAATCGGTTAGAAATTGAAGCAGTTTGTTTGTTTATTGAAACGTAAAAAAATTAGATATGTTAAATTTCACAAAGTAGAGGAAGCCGTTAAAAATGGATCAATATAATGAGCTCTTAAAATGTTTCTCTTAAAAATATTGCTCTACAGGCTACACTATAAAGTTAAAATTTAGGATTTTGTAAACTCTAGTGTATTGAACTTTAAAGATAGAGCGAAAACACTCATAAGGCTTGAAGCCACATACAACAGAAACAGATTTTCATACAAATTTTACAGAAACAGAATTTTTTTCTGTCAAATTTGTATGAAATTCTGTTTCTGTTGTATGTGATTGCCCGGCTTTAGATGTCGTTCATTTTATTTCGAAGTCGTGATAAAAAGTTAAAGCAACTACCATAAGCTATTGTCTCAAAACACCTGAGATAACTACGATCGTATACTTCGACAGTAACTGATAAAAGGGAGTTTGTTAGACGCCTCATACTAAATAGAATCTAAGTATGAGGATTTATAGAAATTCGAACAAATTTTATTTTTGGTCTACGGGAGTGACGATAATGCCTACTAAAGTCCCTGCTATTGACATATATATGAGCTAAAGTTAGATATCAGATATCACTGACCACAGCAGTGAGATATTATTAGCCAATGTGTTATCTTAAGGGTGCTGCCAGATGAACTCTATTGTTATGGAATATATCTCGATGATGGCACTCTACTGTGTTTTTTAAATAAAAAGTGTTATGTTATAAGAGTTACAATATGTGTGACAAAAGCACATAGATGCCTGATAAGATCTAATTAGCACAACAATATGCGTTCTGAGGTGTCAAGAACGCTTTTTTTGTGCACTCGTGACTATTGATTCGGGCAAAGCATTCCATTTGTACGATGTATGGACAAAGAAATCCCTCTTCATTTTATCACTATGGCAATGAGTGACCAGTAAAACACCATTGACAATTGACAGGGTAAAAAATATGGTTGACGCAGGATGGATCCGATTTTATCCGAGCACTGGATCGCTGATGAAGATATTTATAAAAAACACCGAGATCAGAAAATTAAGATTTGAAGTTAAGTTTCAATCACTCGTGTAGCGCGTTTTTGAACAGAGTTCAAAAGAGTCAGGATGGAAACAGATGCAACACCCCAAACTTGACAACAATGCTCCATACAAGGACGAATGTAGGACTTACAAATGTGGAGTTTTTTTTTTTTTTTTTTTTATTCAAAGTTAGACATGTTTAGTGTTAATTATAATAAATTATAAATTAACGTCTCTGAATATCCGAAGATACCATGCCAACTAGGGATAAGAATGGAATGCAAATTAAGATTCTCTGAGAAATTTATGAACGTTAACTTTAAAGCCTTGAGGATGGAATTCATCAGGGAAAACCCAGGAAGGTAAGGCATTCCAAAGATGAGATACTCTGTTGAAAAAGTCACGTTGGAAGGCTACAGTTCTACATCTAATTATTTGAACTGTAAAGGGATGCGCTGCTACGTTTGCTCTGGTGTGACGCGAAAGGTTTGCTGATTTAGGTAAAATCGATTTGATCTCTTCAGAAGCTCGTTCATCCATAATATATTTATAAAATATAGTCAAATCAGCAACATTTCTTCTGTGCTGCAAGGAATCAAGACCGTTAGTAAGACTAGGGTTACCAATGAGTTTAATAGCTCTACGCTGTACAGAATCAAGGCAGTTGAGACTACTCAAGTAAGCTCCACCCCATATGTGAGAACAGTATTCCATGCAGGGACGTATAAAAGATTTATAAACTAAAAGAAGTTGTTCGCTATCGAAAAACTTACGACATCGCCCCAAAAATCCAATATGGAGTAAAATATTTTTTACATCTATTGAGGAGTGAGTTTTCTTAGCGCGCTCTTTACTTTCACCATTATACGATCATTCTAGAGTAAGTCGATAGAAATTTTGACGGCCAATAAAATTTTTCTCATTCGTCTATTTGTTTGTCACCCAAACTGATCAAAATATCTCTGGCAAACTCGGTCGTTGATCTGGCAACAATCAATAGCCATGTTTTGGTGGAGTTAAAATTGAACATATTTCAGCCACCCCAATTGGA
>CAVNZG010001749.1:0-26689 GCA_963693315.1 Diogma glabrata
AAAATTCTCAATAATAATAATATCATGATCATTACATTTCATTTCATCCAAAGAAAAAATTTATTTATTTTCTAAAACAAGAAATGAAAATCATTCTTTTGGAACATTTGACATTATTTCTTTGACATAGTTATGCCATATTCTATATCGTCGCTTTAATAATGAAATAACGTATGCCATATATACGTTGTTATTATATAATGGGTGCGCTGCATTCCCCATAAGGATGTCTATAAAGTGGCATTTTAACATTTTCCAATTTTTTTATAACTGGGGGTGAAAATTAATATATTGTTAATTAACGTACATGCAAATTTGAATTTGGTTAAATATTGAAACAGCGTAAATGCATGTACGATATTTCAATTCCTACAGAATAATAACTTGGATAAAATCAGTGTCGTATACTTTACATACATTACGATCGCCACACGAAATGGTAAATCTAAAATATTGTATAAGCATCATTCATTACTACATGATATGCCGGTTCATATAAATAAAAAATTGTAAGAATATTATGCGTTATTTCAATAATAATTAGTTTTAGGCTTAGTCGTACTTCCATGCAGAATGAAATAACGTATATGAAATATGAAATAACGTATAAGGTACCTGATTGACTTTTCACCTCTTTTTAGGTAGAAAAGCCAGCAGGTACCAATGTGAAGTTTTAATATGCTGTGGGGAAATTAGTCAAGATTAATTGGTAGAAATTTTTTTTCCAATATCTTTATTCATTCAATAGTGCTCCCGAGTTTACGAAAATCAGAAAATCGAAAAAATTTTAAACCCAATTATCTCGAAACTACACTTTTGCGAATACGTTGTTTCATTATTAAAGCGACGATATAATAATAATAAAATTTCATGTCATACAAATAATTAATTTTATTTTTTGCAAAAAATTGGGTAAAAAATAAATCAAAATCTTTCTTTGGCACATTTTTTTTTTTTTTTATTAATATAAAAGAACAACTGAGCTACGCTCATCTAGTAATTTACATTTCATATTTATAGCACATTTTTTGGGGTGTAACCCATTGGTTAGTCCCATTTACATTATTTTATTAAGTATGCTTTTGATTAAAAAATCAAATCTAGTGGCTTCGTTCTTTTAAGCCTTCTGTCAGCAACGGGCACATCCATTAGCTGGCGTATTTCAATATTTTCATGTAGGCGTATACACCACGCGTATACCACGCGTTTAATTGCATATTTTTTTATTTCATCCTTCACGAACTCTATCTTTAGGTCCCTATGGATGTCTTCATTTCGGATGTACCACGGGGCATTAACAATACAACGCAGCACTTTGTTTTGGAACAACTGGATGATTTTCGCGTTCGATTTCTTAGTACAGCCCCATAGCTGGATGCTCTACGTCCACACTGGTTTCAGTATTTGACGATACAGAAGCAGTTTGTTTTGAATAGATAGTACTGAGTTTCTACCAAGTAACCAGTACATCTTTCTAAATTTCAAATTCAGTTCTTCTTTTTTCTTTTTAACATGTTCCTTACATCTCAGTTTAGCATCCAGAGTCATACCTAGATATTTTGCTGTGTTTGCGTAAGCAACTTGTGTTGAGTTGATTTTCAGAGGTATTTGGCTTACTTTTTGGTTAGTGAAGTTAACATGAGAGGATTTTGTTTCATTCAGCTTAATTCGCCATCTTTTTGTCCAGTTGTGGATTTTATTAGTAGCGTATTGCAGTTTGCTAGTTGCTTCTTCTGCAGTTTTTCCGGTGGTCAAAATTTCGGTATCATCTGCAAAGGCTGCAATGGTTGTTTTGCTTAGGCCAGGCAAATCTCTTGTATATAGCAGGTATAGTACCGGTCCTAGGACGCTACCCTGCGGAACTCCTGCATCAATCTTTTTCAATGTTGAATAACTATCATCATATTTGACTCTAAAGTGGCGGTCATCCAGATAAGAGTTTAAAATTTCATAAAACTGTTTGGGCAGATCTCTATGCATTTATACTTTAAGCCATGATGCCAAACTTTATCAAAAGCTTGAGCGACATCAAGAAAGACTGCGCAGCATACCCTTTTGGCTTCAATCGTTTCTTCAATAATATTCGTGATCCTGTGCACTTGTTCAATGGTAGAGTGGTTTTCTCTGAAACCAAACTGATGCGAAGGTATGAGGTTTCTATTTTCTATTATTGGCTTAAGCCTTTTAAGAAAAAGTTTTTCAAAAAGCTTCGATATTGTTGGGAGTAATGATATCGGTCTATACGAGTTTTTGTCATTTGGTGACTTATTCGGTTTTAGGATCATAATCACTTCTGCTACTTTCCATTGCATAGGAACATACCTTAATCGGAATGCAGCATTAATGATATGAAGTATTTTGCGCATACCTTTATCAGGTAACATTTTAATAACTTCACTGGTGATTAAATCGTACCCTGGGGCCTTTTTTAGAACCAAACTGGTACGTATTTTTTCTTTAAGTTCATGTAATGTTACATATGAAATTTCCTGTGAATCGGTTTTGCTCGCTTTCGTTATGTTTTCGTCTTCTGTCAGTCGACCAAATGTCTTGAAGGTGTTCTCTAGTAATTCTGCAAATAGATCAGCTTTTTCTTGAGCACTTCTGGCCCATGTTTCATCATCTTTTTTAATCGGAGAGATCTGCACTATTGGTCTTTTGAATCCCTTTGTTGCTTTCCAGAGTGAATACTCATTGCTTTTATCACCAGAAAGACTTGAGAGATATCTATTAATAGATTCATTTTTTGCTTCTTTAATGGTTGTCTTGTAACCGACCATCCTCCACTGCAGCACGATTTAATTATAGTTTTGTTTTCGCGGGAAGCGCAAGTCGGAAATGTAGGGGGTCCTCTTGCATGGAGGTTGAGTAGGTCGTAACTCCCTTCGTGCTATGACAAGTCAATTAGATCATCCCGGCGCAAACCGCAGTCAGCCCATTACCACCGCCACTATCTACTATTTAGCCATTCATGTCTAGCACAGACACAAAACGATAAAAAAAAAGAAAATCACAACAATTTGATTGAGAATACTCAGTACTCAGTAATTTTAATTTTAATAATTGTAATTAAGAATACTATTTTAATTGAGAACACTCAGTACTCAGTAATTTTAATTTTAATAATTGTAATTAAGAATACTATTTTAACTGAGAACACTCAGTACTCAGTAATTTTAATTTTAATAATTGTAATTAAGAATACTATTTTAATTGAGAACACTCAGTACTCAGTACTTTTAACTTTATTAATTGCAATTGAGAATACTATTTTAATTGAGAACACTCAGTACTCAGTAATTTTAATTTTAATAATTGTAATTAAGAATACTATTTTAATTGAGAATACTCAGTACTCAGTAATTTTAATTTTAATAATTGTAATTAAGAATACTATTTTAATTGAGAACACTCAGTACTCAGTAATTTTAATAATTGCAATTGAGAATACTATTTTAATTGAGAATACTCAGTACTTTTAATTTTAATGATTGCAATTAGATTAAAAAAAAAGAACACAATCTAATCTTAATTGAAAACAATAAAATATATATGAGGTCGGTCGGCAATATTTGATCCCCATTCAAAAAAATTATGGCAAAAAAATACTACAGTTTCAGAACTACTCATAAACTTTCTAAAGTGTAATAAAAATTCACTCACCAATTTGTCCTTTGTTGAATCTGGAGATGAGCTCACCGCAAGACCACAAGGTTCTTTTTTCTTTTTACTAAAAAAAAGGAAATCTAAAAAAAGCTATGGTGAATCCCAAAAATATAATAAGTCTGGTCATGTAGAATACCCTTACACTTAATTCAAGAAAAATTATTATATAATTATATATAACCATTATCAAACAATAATGATCATAACCTATTTTATCTAGAATAAACTAATAGTAGAGCTAATTAAATTTATATTAAAGCACTGATATGCGATACAATAAAACATGGATATAAAAACTAACTGTATTTTCAATGAGCGAACAGCACACTGTGTTATATAAGTTAAACAATTAAAATAACCAATGTGTGATTATGAGTTTAAGATACAGGAATGAAGTTGTATCTGCATTATATACATATCACTTCGACTCTTTGATACTATTTAAAATATAACATCGTGTTATTGGTGATACTAAAACTTCGTAAAAACGCATTACTATTGTAAGGCTAAGCGTTATAAAAGCCACTTGAAAATTTGAAGGTTTTGATGGATGTAAGATAAGCATATTTTCCTTAGCCAGATCATGAATTTAAAATAATTTCTTTTTCGGGTTATAAATCACTATAAAATAAAATATGACTGCTACACATATATTTTAAATCTGTTGCGAACTAGCAGTTTACTATATCTTGCTTGGATTGAAGTTTAAATTTTGTCCACATGAAACACCCCAATTCCTGACTGCATGCTACGGTGGACTAGACAGTCTTTTAACAGCCGATATAAAATGCAATCAGCCAACAGGATGAGACTTCAAAACTAGAAACACATGTGATTTAAATTAGTTTCGTGAAATACACCAAAACAAACATTCCACATACCTTTCAATTCACAAAATAAAAAAATTTCCATGTAGTGTGTCCACCGAAAAAATGGCTGTGTGGGCGAGTCCTGGAATACTATATTTCACTACTTTACTAATCAATTATGATTTAAGTGACTCTACACCTTGAGCAGCTCAGCAGGAAATGGAAACACAAAGTTGCTGTCACTTTAAAAAAACGTGTATGACAATCTTAGGACACGTTTACTCGAATCGGTTCAACATGAACGCAGTGACAATCAAACCGGTAAACAAACAATGTGTATCCCTGTTGACAGTTCGAAAATTAATCGCGACGAACATTCAAACTAACAGAGTTTTCTTCCTTTTTTTTTTCAATTTCAATTTCATTTTATTTCTTGTTCTTCTTTTTACAATGTTGTATATATGTATTATTAATAAATTAGTGCTTAATTCGAAAATTTTTCATCTATGTTTTAATATAAACTTATATAATTTGTGAATACTTGTATATACTTGTGTGACTTGATTGTATTGTTGTTTGAGATTAAATTATTTTTATTTGTCTTAAGGAAAATTGTGTTACAATAAAAAACCTTATGTTTAATTTAATTGACTAGACTACCTAAAAAAATTATCCTAAAATCCTATCTATGTTAAAATCCTTAACTACCCTCCACCATATATATATTATTGTTTATTTTAGTGTGTTTATTAAAGTGTTTTCAGAAAACTGGCATGAGCGTATAAATGATAGTTTAAGTTGTTCGGTTTTAGTATTTATCAATGGAATATTTGAAATGTGTGATAAATGAAGGGTTGAGTATCGTCGTGGTAGGTTGTAGATGATTTTAAGACATCGATTTTGTATTACCTGTAATCGTTTTCTATGGGTTACAGCACAGTTGCTCCAGACTTGTGAAGCATATAATAGCGTAGGTCTGATGATTCCTGTATACAATAATTTTTTATTGGCTAACGATAGCATTGATTTTTTGTTTAGAAGTAGAAACAGTATTCGCGTGAGGAGTTGACCCTTTTCAATAGTGTGTTCTATATGCTTTTTGAACGTAAGTGTTTTGTCAAATATGACGCCTAAATACTTGACGTGTGTTTTCCATTTAATTGGTAGGTGGTTTATTTTTAGCGATTGATTTGTGGGGAGAAACTTACTGGCTCGTCTTCTAGATAAGAATATAGCTTGGGTTTTTTGCGCATTTACTACTATATTCCATTTATGGCAGTAGTCAGCGAATGAGTTTATATTACTTTGAAGATTTTTCAAAGGTTGTGTTAGTTTGTTAGATGAAGAGTATAGGGCTGTATCATCAGCATATAATGCGTATTCGATATTGTTAGAGAATGCTTCTTTTAGGTCGGATGTGAATATGTTGTAAAGAGTAGGAGATAATACAGCTCCCTGCGGTACTCCGGCATGAAGATAATTGATATTTGATTTGACACCATATAATGTTACGTAAAATTTTCGATCGGTCAAAAAAGAGTGGATTAATTTAATTAGAAAAACAGGATAATTGAATTTAATTAATTTGTATATTAGAGCGTTGTGCCATACTCTATCAAATGCCTTTTCGATATCAAAAAGGACAAGTCCCGTTGAGAACTTTTTTTGTAGGTTTGATTTAACTTTTGCGCAAATCCTATATAATTGGTGTGAGGTAGAATGAGCTGGCCTGAATCCAAATTGTTGATTTGGCAATATTTGGTTGTTTTCGGTAAATTCTATTAGACGGGCTAGGATTATACGTTCAAAAACTTTTCCAATAACATTCAGAAGACTAATGGGTCTATAATTTTCTATAATGCTATTGTCTTTGCCCGGTTTTAATACAGGTATCACTTTTGCTATTTTCCAATTCCTTGGAAAATATGAAAACCTAATACAGCCATTGAAGATATAATTGATGTAAACAATTGCTTTTTTGGCAGATGTTTCAAGAGACGGTTATTGACAGAGTCATCACCGGGAGCTTTAGATGATTTAAGATTTTTTATGATTGACATAACTTCTTTGGGTTTGGAACTTATCGTAGAATTAACAGTAATACTTGTATTATTACGAAAGAAACCATCTATTACCTCCTTGACAATAAGGTTTTGAGATTGTGGTATAGGGGGACCTTCATTGTGAATTTTTGCAAAATTATCAGCAAAGTTTTGGGCTTTAGCTTCATTCGTGATAATCAGTTCAGTAGAATTAATTTTTGTTAAAATGGGTATATTTTTGTGTTTTTTCCTCAGAATTTTTGAGATTTGCCACATTTTTTTGCTGTTTTTATCGGTTTGGATATCTTTAAGCATGGTTTCCCAACGTTTGTTTCTTACGTATTGGATTTCAGACCTTATTCTGTTGTTGAGCTCATTTACTACAGTTTTTAATAAGGGATCACGGGTTCTTTGCCATTGTCTGCGTCTGATGTTGCGCAACCTAATAAGGGATCTTGTACAATCCGATATGAGTAGAGGGTGTTTGTTATAGCTACTGATTTTATGGTTTGGAACTGATAGCATTTTGCCATCCAAAATGATTTTAGTCAGATTTGTAATCAAAGAGTCAATATCATCCGTTGAGTTTATATTTTGTATTAGAGCGCTAGAAGAAAGGTCAATGCTTTGGTTGATATGACATTTGAATAAGTTCCAGTTAGCTGCAGCATCGTTAGGAATAGTAGCGTTATGATTGATGTGCATTCCAGTCGAGCTTATATGGAATATTACTGGTAGATGGTTAGAGCTTAACTCTTGCATAGTATTCATGTCTCCCATGATAGCACTGTTGTTTGTTAATACTATGTCAATAGTGGAACCATATTTAGACAGAGGGGAATAGTGTGTTGGACTAGGTGGGTATTGGATAACGAAATTGTTTGCCAGCATCTCGTTGTAGAGTGTTATTCCGGCTCTATTGTTTTTGTAACAATTCCAGTGACGATGTTTGGAGTTTAAATCTCCACAGATAAAATATGAGTTTTCAATGCTTGTTAGCTTTTGCAAGTCTCTTTCATATTTGCTTAAAATTGTATTGATTGAACCGCCGGGAAAATATGCAGAAATGAAGGTTATAAGACCAGCAGGAGTTGGTACTTGAAGTGCGATGGCTTCTATTATCTCAAGTTGAAGGCAGGTAGGAGATTATGAGTTATAGTTTTGTTGATAACAATTGCTACGCCGCCACCCGAACGAATTGGCCGACCTAGATTATGAGTTATAATGCGGGGATGATATATTGATTTGTTTCGATTAAGCCATGTTTCAGTGATCAAAGCGATGTCGATGTTGTTGTTTATCAAATAGTCAAAGGTTTCATCAGCTTTATTGCTGATACTCTGTGCATTCCAAACAAGAAGTTTTACTACCATAACTTTTTACAATAGTTTTCCCGCTTACGGGATATTGGCATAAAGATATTTAATAGTTAAATTAGTAATGACAGTAAACTGTTCTGTCTTTGTTTTACAAGGAGAAAGTTTTTCCAATATGTCCGAAATGAGCGATGTAATCTCTGCGTATGTGAAAAGATTTTTGGAACTATCGTTAACTGGAGCGTGATTAGGAGCTAGTTGTTTTGATTGTGTGCAGTTAGAAACCCATTTAGCGTGTTGGGAAGTAGAAGGAGGGGTTTGCAGTGCAGGGAAATGTTTTTGGGATAAAGGAGGAGCGACTGTGGTTATGTGTTGTGCTTTTGGTGTGTTGTGTAAAGTGGTTGTTTGAATGACATTTCTATAGTTTTTAATTTGTGTATTAATCTTAATATTATCTTTAATTATGGGGTAGTCGACGTCGTATCGATCAGACGTGTTTTTGATTTGCTCTCAAAAATATTTTATATTATATTTGGAAAAAGATTAATATGGCGGCCATTATAGTTTTAAAAGAAATGTTTGCAAATTGAACTTGAAATTAAGATGGTTTAATTAGATGATGGTTTAAATTAATGTTTAAATTGTGTTATATTAGTGTTAAAGAGTGTAATTAAATGAAGGATACTTTAAATGGGTATTGCTGAATAAATAAAAACAATAAAATAAATAAATAAAAACAGTCCTGTGATTGTTTATAACAATAATATAAAATATTATTAGTATCAATGTTGTTGTTTAAAATTGATGTTTATTTAGTTTTTCAAGGTTTTGATTCTATATTTTGTTCGTCTCACAAAATGGCGCTGATTTTCCTATTAAATTAATAAAACGTTTTGAAGTTGGCTACATTTTCAGAGCGAAGCTAAATTTTTTTATTCTCAATTAACACAAATTTGTTCTTATTTTTCAATTTATTTAACAAGTCAAAAGTTGATTTGACTAATTTAAATTTAGGAATTCTTGAACAAAATAGTCTACATGTAGATATTTGTTATCTGAAATTAATATATTAATTTATACAACATAATGCGATTGCAAAAAGTTTTTAATAGAAAAAATTATTGCATTTATTTTATGCAAATATATTAAATTTATTATAACATTCTCTTTATATTTGTTTCTCTTTTATTTATTTGATTGTTTTTTAGCTTCATTCCTTTTAATGTATGTAATAATAATACAAATGAAATTGGTTTACAGGGTGACACAAAAAAACAAATCTCAGTCAATATATAGAATAAAATATATGTATTTCGAACAATGGTACCGAATTAATATAAATGGATTATTCGTTTTAATGATCTCACCTAGGAATAATATGAATTTATGTATAATTATTATTTTTACTAATTAATGACTACGATTTGCTTTTTCAAATTGTCGTGTATTATTTTTTCATTGGTGATTGGTGATAAATATTTTATTTGGTTTTTTGTTTAAATATTGGTTTATGAGCGTAGTTTGCTTTGATCATTGGAGGAGAAAGTGATTTCATCGTGAATAGACGTGTAAATTTTTGCTCTTAATATAATTAATATAAAACAAAATAAATATTTAAATTTTCTCTTGTTCATTTATTAATAATTTATTGGTTATTTTATTTATTGAATAATGTCATATTATTATCTTAATAATTTGAGGAAAAATGTGATTTATGTAATTCAAACAGTTTTAATGATGATATTGTTGTAATAAAAAATGATACAGAAAATCATGATGGAATTACAATGAGAAAATATCAAAGTGGATTACCAACAACTACAGAAAAATCAACATTTTTATACTATAAAGTTTTATCAGGTGTATGTTTTAATACAATGTAGTTTGTTATATATAAATTAATCGTTCAATTGTTTGTTTTGTTTTCAATAAGTTATTTTTGTGATTATACATGTTTATAAAGACTGTCAAATTGCTTTAGTGTGTTCAAAAATATATATAAAATTTGTTTGAATTGTGAAGCTGACACTGAAATTGAGTGTTGAATTTTGTTAATTTCAATTCAATTCAATTCCTTTATTGAGACATTTTAGAAACATTCATTTTACAAGTATATTTTACAGCGGTTACTAAAAAAAAAAAAAAACTAAACATAGTTTGTTTTATATGTTGGATACACTGACAAGAACTGTCAAGTGCTACCGTTTTTCAAAAATTGATTTTTTGATATATGAAAATTGTTTTAATTCAATTTACAGTATTTTCTCTAATTCAACTTATTATGAACTGTATCTTATTTACTAGAAAAATTTATGCTTGCTCAGGGCATTATATGAAACGTTTTTTTTCAGCATTTGAGCGCTGTTTATGAACTACCTAAAACCAAAACTAATTTATTTACATATTTACAGGGAACAATAAAGTATTGTACTAATTTAGATTGGTTGGTGCACGCCTATTCAGATCACGGAGCACGAAGCCAGGGTGTGTACTTTAACCTCTCAAGTGACTGGTATTTTTCGATTCGTAGAATTTATTAAGACTTAGGCAGTTATTAGCTTGCAAAGACACGAGAGATTCTGTGTTTATTAAACTGATCGGTGACACGTAATAGGTACCGTTTTCCAGTGGAGTTGTGACATTGTCGTGGTAAATGCTCCTCATAAGAGGGTTGGGGTGATGTTGCAGTCTTTTTAGTCTAGTGACGGCTAGATTGTAAGAGTATTGAAGAATAGGGGTTATTCCCGAATCTTTATAAATAATCTTGTTGTGTATATATTTTTTATTTTTCCTTCTAAATTTGGAGAGACAATGTCTGATGATTTTTATTTCGAAGACAAGGAGTTCCTTAGCTACTGTGGGACTAATTGTGAACCAGATAGGGCAAGCGTAAGTTAAAATAGGTCTTATTAATGTTTATATACAAGAAGCTTAGTTTTGCTTTCAACATTGTTAGATGACAGAATTGGTCTTAGCAGCGCGGCTGCACCTTTAGCTTTGTTTATAGTGGCTCTCATATGTTGATTGAAACAGTTTTGTTTTGGATATTAACACCTAGATATTTGATCTTATCGACGGTTTTGATTTCGCTATTATTGATTTGGAGAGTTAATTGTTTACTTTCTCGTACAGCTAGATGGTGTCCTCTTCCACTTGAGTTTCAAAAGCAAATTAATTGGCATTTTTCGACATTAATATTTATTCTCCAGGTTTTGTAGAATTTTTGTATGAATGTAATGTGTTTTAAGATTTTATCTAATGCAAGATGTGGTCTTTCGTCTTGTGCGAAAACTATAGTATCATCAGCATAAAGAACTGTTTTGGAGTTATTGGACAATCTAGTTGGAATGTCATGAATATAAGTGTTAAATAACCAGGGTCCAAGTATGGATCCCTGCGGAACTCCTGAATTCACTGGTATTGTGTTAGATTTCTGATTATCAATTTCAATAAAAAGTTTTCTATTTGTGAGGAAACTTTTATAATGCGGACTAAGTAAGGCGGGGTGTTGGCCCTGTGCAGTTTGTATATGTGACCTTTCGGCCATGTGAGGTCAAAAGCTTTTTCGAGGTCTAAAGTGCAAGAGACTGTACATTTTCTGTTGTTTAGTCCTTTGACGATATTGTCATGGAGGTATAAGAGCGCATGCTCTGTAGAGTGTTCTTTCCTGAATCCGAACTGTTCATCAGGGATGATATCAAAATTATCAAAGCAATTTAAACATTATTATTTTTTCCAGAATTTTTCCCATATTTGAGAGCATCGAAATTGGCCTGAAGTCTCTGATGTCGTGTGACGCGTTAGTTTTAGGGATAGGTATAAGTTTCGCTATCTTCCATGCATTTGGAAAGAAACCGTTATCCAAACAGTTGTTTATAATGATCGTTAGGGGCTCTGCCAGTTGTTTAACACCTTTCCTGATGAAGTAGTTTGAAATATTGTCCGGTCCCATCGATTTTTTAATTGTTTAGGGCTTTTATTGTGTCCGACGTAATCTTTGTATTACAGAAGAGTTCTAGATTACCCGGATTCAGCGCAGAGTTTTGCTGAGAGAATTCCGTCAATTCTTTTTCGTTGTCTCTTGAGATGTTATTCCATAAATTTATGACCTCATTTGTTGTGTTTAGATTATAAGTTGGGATTTTTCCTTATATATTTCCTTGTAGAATTCGGCAAACGCGTTTAGTTTTTCGTTTAGGTCGATATAGATGTTATCACCTCTTTTGATTGGGTCTCTTGATACATTTATTTTGTCGCATTTCCCTACGGTAATCTTATTAATTTCCTTAAAAACTCGAGGCGAAGGTTTGATGGCCTCGAGTCTTCGTCTGAAGTTAGTATTTAGTTCACTCGAAATTTTGTCTTTTAGGCAGGTATTGAGACAATCGATTCTCGCTTTGAGTTCTTTGTATTCGGCATTGATTTTGTTTTTGTGTTTGCTAAATATCCTCTTTAGCTTGGTGAACCAGATTTGTTTTAATTTGAGCATCTTCTGTGCAACTTCAGATAGATTGGCGTACTTTAAATCCTTAGGTCTCATTTTTTTGGCATGTTTAAGATTTGTGTTAATAATTGCTACGTTGATCTCATTAATAGTTTTTTCAATTTCGTCGTTAGATAAACTCCTCGAGTGAGATATATTTAAGTTCGTGAGGGCAAAGCTTAGGTCAGATTTGTATGTATCCCAGTTTGTTTGTTTGAAAGATAAAATGTGGTTCTTAGTGTTTGTTAACGGGTTAAAATTTTTAATTGTGATGTTTAGTTGTATTGCAAAATGGTCAGATATTCCTGGTAAAGTAGAGCACTTATAGTTTAATTGATTGTCCGTTTTATGAAGACAATTGGACGATATTAAGAACATATCAATGAAGGAACCCGATCTCGAGAACGTTGGGTCCGGTGGGTTTACAATTTCGAAGTTCATCCAGTCTGGTTCCTCAAGTATATTTGATAATTGATTGCCATTCACGTTATTTACGCTATCTCCCCATCTTTTGTTTCTGGCATTGAAGTCCCCTCCAATGATTACCTCGTCTTTATTCTGACATAAATTCAAAATGTTGTCTAGGTCCAGTTTCATACCTTGACCAAGGTTACTGGGGATATAGATGGCCCCTATTATCAGAGAGCGATTTCTCTTTTGAGCATCTATGTAATTTATGTCTATAAAGGTTGCCGATATTGACAGGCTCTCGAATGGAATAATTTTGAACTTTATGTTCTTTTTTATAAATATTGCTGTGCCTACATTTTTATCTTGTCTGATGATGTTGAAATTTTCGAGGTGTAGCTTGTGTCTGCCATTAAGGTGGGTTTTTGAGATTAGAGCTGCAGTCGGGTTGATGTGTTTAATTGTTTCAAAAAGTTGAAGGCGTTTGTGGTTGGATATTATTGAGTTGGCGTTCAAAGCTAAAATTGAAATATTGTTACAGCTCATATTTATTTTTGGGTAAGAGAAATGATGAATTGTAGGTATTCAGCTGTTTTTTGACCTTTGTTTTCGATTCTCATGTAATTCGGCCAGAATTGGTTGATTTTATCTAACAAAGTACCAAGAGGCATGTAGAATAATTTGTTGGACTCATTAAAGAAGTCTGAAATGTAGTTTTCGCTGTTGTCAGGGTTTTTATCTCTATTTGGGTTGATAACATCTGCGAATGATCTGTTTGGCGTTGTGAAGTTGTTTATGGTCCTAAGGACGCTTTCCTTTCTAGCGTTTAGGAGGTCTCTTACCTTTCCTTGTTTATATCCCGGTTGTTCTTGAATTTAATAAATGCTTCACATCCTCGGTAGTTTGCCGGGTGACCTTCCTTGCCGCAGTCTATGCAGGCAGCCGGTTTATTTTCTTGGTTTCCCTTTTCTCTTGCACATTGGCCTGCTTCATGGTTATCTCCACATTTCACACATCTCTTGTTAAATGCACAGTTTTGGCTTATATGCCCAAATCTTTGGCACCTGAAGCATTGTATGATTTCTGTTTTTTTAGTTTCTCGAAATGAATCCTCTGGTGAAACAGGTATTTAATGTTTAACAATTCACTGAGGTTTTGACCTGTTTCGAGCTGTAAGGTGTACATATTCAGTTGTGTGTTAGCTCTTTTTGTATAGGGAGTTGTAAATTGTTGAATTTTAGAGAACTTTATATTCGGACATTCCGCCAAGATTTCATTTTTTATCTCCTCCTCCGTATATCCGCCACTTATTCCTTTAAGTAGTAGTATCTCCTTTCTCAGTTCTTTAGGCGTGAACGTAAAAGCGTCCGCTTTTCGGTCTTTAAAAAAAAAAAAAAATTGAGATTTGGCGCTTGCTCCGTTGATATAAATAGGTGGACACCAATTAATTTTTTTGCTTTAATTGATTTTAATAACATGAATTCAGATTGGAGAGTGCAGAGGACTACAATTTAGTCATCATCCTATTATACTAATAAATTACATGGATAACAGGTTTCCGACCGGAGATTGCAGGCGAGAAATTTTA
Source organism: Diogma glabrata (assembly GCA_963693315.1). Taxonomy (NCBI): domain Eukaryota; kingdom Metazoa; phylum Arthropoda; class Insecta; order Diptera; family Cylindrotomidae; genus Diogma; species Diogma glabrata. Next base: position 14,313 of record CAVNZG010001749.1, read on the forward strand.
GATACGGGATTGCTGATTGGCGATTGCAGATTATATGTATAGGTGATTGTCCTTGTGATTGTCTCGTAACAGTAGTAGCTAGATACGATTTGCCAGGTGTCTGTAACCGGGTCGTTCACTCCTAACTAACAATTACCTACCTATCCTTATCTATTGTTATATGTAAAACGACTGTAGGAAGTGGCCTGGCTGTAATCCGGGAGTCTCGCCTAGTGCTTGGTCCTACAGTCCAATCAATCAATCAATCAATCAATCTTAATATTATCTTTAATTATGTTATATTCGACGAATTTAGGACAATTTTTATCGTTTGCAGGATGGTTTCCATTACAGTTTGCACATACATTGTTGCAATTTTTGTCGTTGCACAACTGCGTTAAATGATCTTGCCCACATTTCATGCATTTAGGTGTTCTAAAACAATGGGATGTGCCATGTCCATGCGACTGGCAGCGTCGACACTGTGTGGGCCTTCCTCTAGTGCTAACGTATTGTGTGATTCTAACAATGACATGATTAATATCTTTGATTTTTTGAAGATCACTAAACTTAATTTTTTTGTTGAATTTAACTAAGAATAAATTTCTCTCTGAATTCCGATTTATAGGAGTGATTTCTAATATATCATTGTTGTCAATTCCGTTAGAATTTAGGCCAGTTTTAATATCGTTATCAGTCGCCTCTTTGGGAAGTCCAGCTAATATAATTTTTAAAGGTCTTTCATCACTCGATTGGTAGGTGAAAAATTCAATGTTATTTGATTGCAGATTTGTTTTAAGACTTTTAAATGACTCATTATCACTTACAAAAATGTTAATGTTTTTACCTTGGATTTTGATCCTGTAGTTGTTGATTTTAATTTGTATTAAATACTTGATGACGTCATTGTAATTTTGATTTGATATTACAATTGGTGGAATCGATTGTGGTTTTTGTCTGGATACAGTGGAGTTGGTTTCTTCAGCTGATGGTGGAACATCAATATTGAGAACATCAAATTTGTTAGTATCCATTGAATGCTGTATATTATTTGTTTGTAACTGCTGGTTGTTCAGATCACGTAAAACTAACAACTGTTGTAATTCATTGTTATAATTTTTACGTATTGGTTTTTTAATTGTACCATCAAGAGATGGTAACAACGGTTTTTGTTTTGTTTTCACTTTTATTTTGACTAACTTGTTTTACTGTAACTCACAAGATACAATAATAAAGTAACAAAAGTAATAATTAATAATTAATTTTCAGCTTTTTTTTTTAACTTGATTTACAAGAGTAAAACAAAAATAATGTTTCATCGACAAAAGTCGGTGATTGAAAAATGTTCCTTTTTTTTTTTTTTAAATATTCGTTTAAAACAATTAGAAGAATAAACAAAATAATTCTTAAGTTTTTCTTTTTCTTTTTTTGTTTCTGCAAAAAGTAATTTTCCCATTTTCAAGTTCTCTAGTTATACCTTGTTGACAAAAATAAATGTTTTGCAGTAAAACAGCTGTCAGAGGATGAATTAAACCAAAAATGATTTGGTATAAAAAGACTCTAAGACAATTGGAAAAAATCAAGATTCCATTTACTGTGCTGTCTAGAATATTTAAATCAGTTCTTGAAGTGTTTCTATCCCGTTGCCGCGAAATAGTTTATTTACTTTTTATCAATTAAAAGATAATATAATTGTATATTGAATATGAATTTAGTGCTCAAAAATATACATTGAATTTTGTGCATAATTTGTTAATCCAATGTGTTACTCATAATTGTTACTCTAATTGTTTTGAATTCAAAGTGAAGATCTTTAGACTTGTTTATCCATTTGCCAAATATGAGATGCTAAGACGGTTCTATGATAAAATATCACACGAAAAAATCACACACGAAAGAATATCACGTCGAAAATATCACAGCGAAAAAATCACACTCCACGAAAATATCACATCACTAAAATATCACATTTCGAAAATATCACATCCTAAAATCACACGCGAAAAAATATCACATCCTAAAATCACACCCAAAAAAATAGCACCTAAAAAATTTTATTGTAAAATAACACAATGTCCGTATATAAAATAAAATTTTTTAAAGTACTCTAACTAAGCTACCAATCTTTCATTTGATATCGTATTTGACTTAGTGAAAAACGTTTTCAACAACTTCACGTTATAGCCCTATCAACTCAACATTAAGCAAAAACTCTTGAATATGTTCACCACAGGAATACATCTTTTGGTGCTAGTCATTGGCGATGCAATAAATATCGCAGTCTTCGTTTAAAATCAATTCTACATACCAATGAAAATCAGATTGTACGAGAGTCACTTGATCTTAACCATAGCGCCAAAAACTATGAGGGCCAAGCTCATAAGCTAGTTAATGAAATGAAGCTAGCAAAAGCCAATCCACTCATCTCACAATTGCAATTGGAATGGCTCAAGCATCGGAAGGTGTGCAGATGGCTCTACCCATACAAAATTCACAAATTTGACGCCTACAGTACGCCAAAAGTAAAACATTCTCTAGCCAATCCGAGAGATATTCATATTTTAATATTTGAAAAATATAACATGGTATTATAAGATTGAGGAATTGATAATAATTCTTTTTGCTCATACAACTTAGATTTGTAACTAATTTAAAGTGCTTCCAGAAATATTTTAATTTTTTTTAATAATAATATTTTTTTTAATAAAAATAATTCTTATTCTTAAAACAAGGTTGGCAAATATCATGATATTTATATAAATATCATGACATTTACCAACCTTGTTTTAAAATTAAAATAAGACATGATACTTATTGTAAAGTGTTGATTGCAGTTTAAGAATTAATACCCAATGCAAATATAGAATAATTATTACAGATTTAGAGATTGCAGCAATGTGTACCATCGATATGAAATTTTTTGGATTCTCAGGTTTTGAAGATGTCGCTACAATATGAATATTATATGCAGCAGTGTGTTCAGACAAAGGAATCCAGTGAAATAAAGAACAGAATATTGGCAGAATATGATGAATATTGATTAAATAATTTGGGATCCAAAATCAATAAAATAAGATTAATTTGTAAAAAAGATTAATACGTGAAGTCGTTGAAAACGTTTTTACTAAGTCCAATACGGAATCACATGAAAGATTGCTATCTCAAAATTCTTTACAAAAATTTGTATTTTATTTACGGACAATATGTTTTTTAACAATTAAATATTTTTTATGTGATATTTTTTCGGGTGTGATTTTTGGATGTGATATTTTTTCGCGTGTGATTTTTGTATGGGATATTTTTTCGTGTGTCATTTTAGGGTGTGATATTTTCTCGCGTGTTATTTTTGGATGTGATATTTTCGTAATGTGATATTTTAGAGATGTGATATTTTCGTATAGTGTGATTTTTTCGCTGTGATATTTTCGACGTGATATTCTTTCGTGTGTGATTTTTTCGCGTGATATTTTATCAGGACACCGCTAAGACATCACTTATTTTTTTTTTGAAAAAGAAAAAAAATTTATTTTGCTGAATTTAGATACAGTATTTAATGGAATCTTCAGAAGATAAAATAAACAAATTTGCCAAATACAGGTCAACATGGGCCTTTTAAAGAAGTTGATATATTTTTAACTTTAGGATTATACAGCTAAATTTTTGGCTAATTCAATTCCGCTCATATATCAATTAATGACTAAACAAGATGAATAGAAAAAAACGTTTAACCACCTGGTGGTTACAGTCTTTACTTGTATACACAGATTATTTAAAATAGTTTTGTGTTCTGGAGATCGAGTTGTCTGCCAGATTTTACGTGCCTTGCGCTTTGATTTTATCAATTCTCTTAATTCCATGGGAAAGTTTGCGGTAAGAATACGATTAGAATGTGGTGTTAGACTACTTGTCGTTGCTGCAAAGTGTACAGCTTCAGTTAGCCTTTCTAGCTCTGTTTCTAGCTGTTCTGGGTTTCTAATTGGTACTTGTAGATCTATTTTCTCTTCTATACACTCACGAAAAACATTCCAATTAGTGTTTTTAACTGTTAGTTTAGGTGCATATGTCCTCTTGATTACGTTTTCACTAACTGTCATTATAACAGGAGAGTGATCTGATGACAACCCTTCGTTATTTTCTATATTACATAGATATGTTTGTTTTTTTACATATTCCTTGTAATAAAGAAGTTTATTAAATCAGGTACCTTACCAAGGTCGGTTGGCCAGTAGGTCGGAGAACCACCGGAGTGAAAATCACACTTTTTTATCTGTCCTGCTTCGTACAGTTCTTTACCTTTTGTTGTGGTGATTCTTGATCCCCAATATGTGTTTTTTGAGTTAAAATCTCCACCAATGATAAATTTACTGCCTAGTACATTGAAGAGCTTGGAGTAATCATTTTTTTTTCAAATTATGTTTTGGTGGACAGTATATAGCGGCTACAACAAGGTTTTTATTTTTAGTAATAACTGTTATCGACGTGACCTGCATTACTTCTTCTTCGATTTTAATACCTTCATGGTGCTTTATGTTATCCCTGACTAGTATTGCTGATCCTCCCCTCGCTTTTTCTGCTGGATGAATTGCATGATAATGTTTATACCCAGGTATTTTTATATATGATGATTTAACAAAGTGAGTCTCTGATACTAGAAAAATATCTATTTTTTCTAACTTCAAGAACAATTCAACTTCTAGGGTGTGGTTGTTTAACCCGTTTGCATTCCAGGTTGCTATTCTGAGTGTTGTATTCATATTTAATTTTTCTTGGGGATTGGTTTTAAGCTTTCTTTCTGCTTAATTTTTTGGAATATCAATTCGTTTAGGCTGCTTTGTTCATCTAACCGCCTTAGAATTACTTCCATGCAGTTCTTGATACTTTCTAATACTGCCGAGTCTTTGATTGACTCTGAGCCTTTTAGTACTTGTGCGTATGATTTTCCATTTTTCGCGCTGTTAGATTGCTCACACAGTTTCTCTTGGTATCGTTCATTGGATCTACCAGCGTTATTTTGCTTGTTTTGTGATGGCTTGCACGTTTTATCTCTTATTTTTTGGAGTTGGATAGCAACTTCGCATCTACGATAGTTTGCTGGATGTTGCCTCTTGCAACTTATGCACTTGGCTATGGTGTCCCTGTTGACTAGGCATACTTGCGTTAAGTGTTTACCGACACATTTAACACATACTGGTTCACGTGCACAGTAGTTTTGTGTATGGTTAAAACGTTGACACTTCTTGCATTGTGGTATTCTCATCGAGTTTTTCTTTAAAGGTTCAATTTTCACTCTCATATTGAGTATCCCTTTTATATTATAAATTTCTTTTATATTTTCGTTTTGCTCAAAAGTTAACATAAAAAGAAGAAGTCCTCTTTTATATATTGTTTTGGATCCATTTTCGTTGGTTTTTCTTTCTTTTTTGATGATGTTAACAGCATCTAAGATTTTAAAACCTTTACGTGTCAGATCTTCAATTATATCGTCGACCAAACAAGTGGGATGTAGTCCTCTTGCCATTATCTTGATTGGGCGTTTGTTTTTGTTTTCATATGTAACCTATTGATATTTGTCAATGTTTAGTTTCATTGTTAAATTTCTGTATGCATCAGAGTTTGATGTGTTGATCTTCCAGACATCATTGTTAAGAGCAGTAATTTTGTACTCTTTATCCGTTACCATTTTCATTATGGTTTGAGTTTCCGCATGACTTGAAACACCCGTTACAGTAACTGGCGGTAGCTTTTTCTCTTTCGTTTCTTTTGTTGGAATAACTTTGTCTTTATCAATTGTACGTGCATCTTGCGGTTGACTAGCGCTTGATGGCACATACTCAGGGGAAACTTCAGCTTTCCTCTTTTTACTTTTTTTACTTGGCCTACTCTTTTTCAGTATCCAATCTGTTTCTCTTTGCAATTCCTCTTCATCTGTTAGATACTCAAATACGTTTGTTCGTCTTCTGATATCTTTGCCGATATTTAGATTATCAGTAATTTCCGATTCACTTGCTTCTCGACTCATTTTCAGGTCTTGATTTTCTCTTTTTAAAGCAGCAATTTCATTGCTTAGCTTTGATGTTATCTCTTCTATTTTGCTTAGTTTTTTCTTGAGCTCTAAATTTTAGTTTTTCTAGATGCCTGAATCCTTCTCTTTCTTCATAGTCTGGTTGACGTTCTTCACTTTTATTTTCCACTTCATTTGTGTTTATATTTAGCAAGATATTGCTTCTTTCTCTTTCAGGAGATCTAGACGTCTTCCTGCTAAGTTGGAATGGATTTTGCACATCAAGTTGCTTTTTATGATTTGGTTTCAGTACTTGACTACTTTCTCTACTAAGTGAACTTGTAGTTGGGGTACCTTCCGATGGTTTGCAGTCGCTTGATCTCGACGGCTGGGATCCTGCTTGCGCACTCCCTCTAGCCGCCGGCACTGGGTTTCCGAAGCTCTGCACCGTAACTTTCGATCCTTCTTCACTACTCATGGGTGGTTGATAACGGGGTTTGCTCCCCGCACTATTTCATTATAGTCTGCCACCTAGCGGAAAAGACTAAGATTTTCGACCGCCCCTAACATGGAGAACAGACGTCGTTTTGTGCCGCTCCATCATGGAGTACAGACGCACAGGGTTCGATTGACTATTTGCTATAATGCTTCACTACTACGAAGGGATTGGGTACCACAACCGTTCGTTCCACATCACATTGCCCAGAGTACGCCCGTATCCGTTGTGGATACTTCGTGGCACATTTGACAACATTTTTTTGACAAACTTATAATGCCATAGTTCTCTATAATAACAATAAAATTTCATGTCATACAAATAATTAATTTTATTTTTTCCAAAAAATTGGGTAAAAGAATAAATCAAAATCTTTTTTTTAACTCACTTGACAATGTTTTTTTGACAAACTTATAATACCATAATTTTCAATAATAATAATAAAATTTCATGTCATACAAATAATTAATTTTATTTTTTTCCAAAAAATTGGGAGAAATAATATATAAAAATCTTTCTTTTGACACACTTGACGAATTTTTTGACACACCTCCGGTACAGTTATTGAATACCACACCATCGCAGTAGACCAGCGATATCAGTTAATTATATTTCAAAAAATATTTGATAATTTTAATATCCCAGTAGGCCATATCCCAGCTAATATCCCAGTAGGTATAACTATTAGTTATTAGTATAATTTAAATTACTTCGGTTTTGAAAAATTACTTCGGTTTTTAAAAAATTGCTTCCTTTTTTGAAAAAATTACTTCGGTTTTGGAAAAAGTATATTTTAAGTATATTTCTAAGTATATTTTTTGCTTAAAAAATGTTCATTTGATTACGAGTAGGAATATTGAATTTGGAGAAATCTTGATGGTCGGGATTGGTATGTGAGACCAAAATCTAGATTATTGCATTATAAGTTTGTCAAAAAAATGTTGTCAAGTGTGTCAAAAGAAAGATTTTACCTCGATTTATTTATTTTTTACCCAATTTTTTGGAAAAAATAAAATTAATTATTTGTATGACATGAAATTTTATTATTATTATAGAAGAATTATGGCATAATAAGTTTGTAAAAAAAATAATGTCAAGTTTGTCAAAAGAATGATTTTCATTTATGGGAAAAAATAAAATCAGTTATTTGTATGGAATGAAATGTAATGAAATTATTATTATTGAGAATTTTATTGCATTATAAGTTTGTCAAAAAAATATTATCAAGTGTGTCAAAAAAATGTTTATTAGTATTTTGGAAAAAGTTTTAATTTTTGATTTTGTTATGGTTTTTGCAATATTTTTAGAATTTTGGAGAAAAATAAATTTTTGAATTTGTAAATTTTGTATATATATATTTTTAGAATTTTGAAAAAATTTTCGATTTTTGATTTTGTTAGAATTTTTGGAATATTTTTAGAATTTTGAAAAATGTTCACTTTTTGATTTTTTTTATAATTTTTATAATTTTAAAAAAAGTTTCAATTTTTGATATTGTTATAATTTTTCAAATGTTTTTAGAATTTACGAAAAAGTTTGAATTTTTAAGAATTTTATTTTGAATTTTTTAGAATATAGAAAAAGTTTAAATATTTGATTTTATTCTAATTTTTGGAATATTTTTGGATTTTGAAAAAAGTTGCAATATTTGATTTTGTTATAATTTTTGCAATATTTTTAGAATTTTTGAAAAAAGTTTTAATTTTTGATTTTGTAATTATACATATTAGCAATATTTTTAGAATTTTGAAAAAAATTTAATTTTTACAATATTTTTGGAATTTTAAAAAGAAATGTGAATTTATGATTTGTAGTATTTTCACGAAACGCTAAAGGGAGAGGTTTTTGAGTAGTTTGCTGAGTGTATCATCTGTTCACTAAATTATGTTAATATATGATCTGTTATAATTTTCCGGCGACGATTTGTTGTTTCGTGTTATGTTTTGTAATAAATTTCTGAACAGAGATAAAAAATACTTGTACTTTTACAAAGAGTTTTATGTTTGATATACATCGCAGCCCAAAACTAAAAACAATGTCCTAATAAAAGTTTTATGCCGAAAACTATATCAAAATCTTTAAACAAAACCGAAGTCTTGATATCTCAGAGCTTGAGATTTCAGCCCCTCCATATTTTTATTGGTAAAATTGAATGATGTCATTACATTCTAGAGAATTTCATTGGGTTAAATTAGAATAAAACTAAGGCAAAAAATTTTCGTCATAATTACTGTCAAAAAAGAGGGTAGCGAAATCCGAAATTCGACGTCCACGCCGTGCTGCCTGGGTAATGCTGACAGAATTAGGTTGGTGTATTGGAGACAAGCAGAGTAAAAACTGCTTAGTCAATGACGCTACATCACGGCGAATTGGCGCTCTACAACCAATGCGACTCAAGCGTCTGTTCTCCATGTCAGGGGTGGCTTGGAGCGGACGTCTGTCTTGAATCAAGCGGCTCGCTATAAAAACGTGTAAAAAAGGTTGTTTCTGGTGACCTTAATATGCAGAACGGACCCATTCACGACAATTTGGGTTGGGCCTAAGGTTAGCACCCTAACCCCGGAAAAAAACTAATATGTTAAATTTGGTTATCAGAAAGAGAAAAACAGACCCCGATACAACAACAGAATTTTGCCTGGACGTGGAAAAGGACTAGACTACCGAATCGGAACCTGGAACGTGCGCAGCCTGAGCGCTCCTGATGCTCTTATAAGTCTAGAAACAGAGGCTGAGAGGTATAGGATGGATATTATTGCTCTACAAGAAATTAGACAGCCGATAATCGGAAAACAAGATTTAGATAGTCACTCTCTATACCGTAGTGGTCATCCTTCTCGAAGAGAATTTGGTACTGGCTTTCTTGTTGGTGCACGCATACAAGAAGCCGTGATGAAATTCATCCCGGTCAGTGAGAGGATCTGCTACCTACGTGTACGCGATACATATAACAATATTTGTCTTATTGTCGTGCATGCACCAACTGAAGCTAAGACCGTCGACGAGAAGGATAATTTCTACATAGCACTGGAAGAGGTTATGAAACAAACACCAACACGCGACTTCATTTTGATTCTTGGTGACTTTAATGGACAGGTTGGAAGAGATTTCTCTTATGGAAATGTGGTAGGTCCCGACAGCTTGCATTTGAATTCGAATGATAATGGTGAGAGAATGACTGAGTTTGCATTGTCAAATAATTTGAGAATTTCCAGTACGTTCTTTCCGCATCGATCGATTCATAAGCAGACTTGGGTCTCACCGAATGGAAATACTTGAAATCAAATTGATCACGTTCTAGTAACAACACGTTTCTTTTCGAGCGTTCTGGATGTGCGATCCTTTAGAGGTGCATACATTGGAAGTGATCACTTCCTTGTATGTGCAACGATAAGGTTCCACTTCCCAAATCCAGGCATTCCAAAATTCAATCAACGGAAACGTTTTAACATATCATCATTAAAGAATGCTGAAACATAAAAGAGATATCAAATCCTTATTGCCGAAACATTGGAGAATTTAGAAACCATTAATGGAGACGTCGATAAGTCATGGTATTTGCTCAAAGATGCTGTTTTAAGCGCTGCTGAGGGAATACTTGGACGACCACAGAACCACTCCCAGAAGCCATGGATGGATCAAGCATGCCTTGATGATATTCAATACAAAAGAGATTGCTGTCTGAAGTGTCTACAAGGACACAACACCAGGTACACGAAGGAGAACTATAAACTGGCAAGGCAAGCCGTTAAAAAGCTATATAGACGAACTAAGAGAGAATGGTGGCAGAGACAGTGTGAGGAGATTGAAAGCTTCAATCAGGAACATCAATCGCGTAATTTCTTTCAACAGGTTAAAACCTTAAAGAAGGGCCCTCAAACTAGATCGACTGCTATTCAAAACGAAGATGGGGAGCTACAAGTAGACCTTAAAAATATTTTAGATACTTGGGCCGCTTATTTTGAGAATCTTCTCAACTTAAGTGACCAGCAACAAGTCGGGCGACGAGCAAAGCTTATTTGTGCGTCAAATGTTCATGTAGACGAACCAACCAAAGAGGAATTCGAAGCGGCGCTGTCTAAATTAAAACGCAATAAAGCACCTGGTATCGACGATATAATATCCGAAATGATTGTACATGGTGGCGAAACTCTATCCTTAAGATTGTTTGAACTTGTTCAAATGATATGGAGGACTGAAACCATGCCACAGGAGTGGAACACAGCTATGCTGATACCAATCCATAAAAAAGGTAATCGCCTACAATGTGCAAACTACAGAGGAATCGCTCTCCCTTGCACAGCATATAAAATCTTTTCTTACATTTTGCTATCCAAAATCAATCCTTTTGCTGAACAACTGTTTGGAGAATATCAGTGTGGTTTCCGGCGGGGCCGAGGTACTACCGATGCACTTTTCTCGATAAGGATGATTTTGGAAAAGTGCCGAGAGTTCAAGGTACCTGTGCACCACTTTTTCATTGATTTCAGGCAGGCCTACGACTATCTCGAACGAGAGACTCTATGGTCTGCTCTGGTGTCAATGGGAATTCCTGGTAAACTGGTATCACTATGCAAAATGACAGTACAGAACTCTCAATGCTGTGTACGAGTAGAGAACGAAATATCAAAGTTTTTTAAAGTTGACTCCGGTTTAAGACAAGGTGATGCTATCTCTCCTATACTTTTTAATTTAGTCTTGGAATATGTGTACCGTCAAAAGAAACTACCGACTAATAACAATATCTTGTCAATAAACTCAGTACAGATGATTGCTTACGCTGATGATGTTGTCATCCTCGGCCGAAGTGAAGCTATTATGAGTGAGGCTTTCAAGTCGCTTGAGAGTGGTGCTAGGAAAATTGGTCTGCAAATTAACTACAATAAAACCAAACATATGAATGTTTCAAGGGAGGTTGAGAAGAAAGATTTGATGTGCGGCGATGAACGAATTGAGGGAGTTGAATCTTTTAAATATTTGGGATCAATGCTTGACTCAAACAGCAGCATACTTACAGATATAAAAACTCAAATCGCTGCACGTAATCGAACTTTCTACTCAATTAAACCTCTTCTTGGATCACCGTATGTATCAACTAACACCAAGCTCAAGTTATACAAGACATTGATTAGACCGGTTGTGATATATGGGTCACAAACGTGGACCCTTACACTAAATGACGAATCGCATTTATCTGTATTTGAGCGTAAGATCCTACGCTACATTTTTGGTCCACTTAAGACAGACGATGGAGAGTATAGAACCCGGTATAACTTTGAGATCAGAGACCTTCTTGAGGGTCCTGATATAATAGGTTGTATCCGTTCTAATAGGATTGCTTGGTTTGGGCATGTTCTACGAGCCGATTCACAGTCTGGAATGATTAGAAAAATGTACGCTAGTACCCCAGGGAGTGGGCGATCGCGTGGTAGACCACGACTATAATGGGCGACTGACGTAATAAACGACCTTAAAACTTCGGCTGCCATGGTAATTATGTCGCTGTTGCGAATGACCGTGGTGAATATTCAAAGCTGATCAACCTGGCAACGCTCCTACATGGAGCATGAACGCCTTACAAAAAAAAAAAAAAAAGGTATGCAATAATTCAAAATTTCATTATCCAATGAAACTGTGTGTTATGTTTTGTTGTCATTGTAACAAACAATAATTAAAAATATCATAACACCATGAGAATCAACTAATTTTTGTTGTCATAGTTATACCATTTGTTTGAAAAAATAACAAAATAACAAATAACAAATGCTACTTTACAGCCGCTGTAGTATAAAATAAAAATGGCGTTACTTTTTCAGCCGCATTAAAAAAAAGCAAGACTTTTACTAATTCCCTAGTGGCAGTAAAGTTAAATTTTACAGCCGTTTGCCGAAAAATATAATATTT
>CAVNZG010001750.1:0-35768 GCA_963693315.1 Diogma glabrata
CTACCGAAATCACACAACGAATGGTTTGTCGACGAGTGCCGCGAAAGCATAAAGCACAAACAAAAACTGCGAGAAAAATTGTTAGCAAGAAACACCCGAAGCTCCCAAGTTGATTATCTATGCGCCAGGAAAGCCTCAGCAAAACTTCTACGTAAAAAGAAACGCGAACACATAAAGAGCTGCATCGAAAACATCAACCAACATGCGGTCAACGGAAATTCGAAAGAGTGCTTTGCCAATGCACGGAATCTGACAAAAGATTTCCACCCAAGATCTACAGCCATCAAAAATGAAAATAATGAACTTACAACAAGTGAACGTGATGTGCTGGCAATGTGGCGATCCCACTTTCAAGACCTACTGAATAGGACGAATGAAGTTCATGAGGAGATCTTTGTCCCTTACCCAGCAATAGAAGAAGTGGAAGCTTCCATTAAAAAACTGAAAAATGGCAAATCACCAGGTATCGATGGAATTCCCGCAGAACTATTGAAAAATGGAGGAGCAGCTCTGGTCTCACGTATTTACGATCTGATTCTTGCAATCTGGGATCAAGAAGAACTACCTACTGCATGGGAAACAGCTCTCATTGTTCCGCTACATAAGAAAGGCGACCGTCTAAAGTGTGCAAATTATCGTGGCATCGTGGCACGGTTGAACACTGCATATAAAATACTAATGCCGTACTTGCTCGACTCATCCCGTTTGCCGAATCTATCATCGGTGACTATCAGAGTGGTTTTCGTCCCAACCGCTCAACCACAGATCAATGTTTTGCCTTAAGGATGATTCTGGAAAAATGTTAGGAGTACAACATCAACATTCACCAGCTCTACATTGATTTCAAGCAAGCATATAATAGCATCATCCGCGACAACCTTTGGTCTGCCCTCATATGCCTTGGTATCCCAGAGAAACTTGTTTCTCTGTGCAAATGCACAACATCGGAATCAAATTGTAGAATAGTAATCAAACGGTCAGTTTCTGATATTTTCGATATAACATCAGGTATTCGACTCGCGCCCGTACTATTTAATTTAGCGCTTGAGTACGCGATAAGAAAAAGCCGAATTGAGACACAAAACTGCATATTTAACAAATCAAGTCAAGTTCTTGACTACGCAGATGGTATTGTGCTTCTCGGACGAAGAACAAGCGATATTAAGGATAATCTCTCTCAGCTTGAAAGAAATGCTAAACGACTTGGATTATGCATCAACACCGGCAAAGCTATAGTTTTAACAACATCTAGGAACATACCTTCCGGAAATCTGGATACTGGCGACCATGAAGTGGAACGCGTGGAAAACTTCAAATACCTCGGGTCTGTAATAACATCGTCAAATGACATGCATGGAGATATTAAAGCCCGTGTCTCAGCCGCATACAGAGTTTTCTACGCATACTCAAAACTTCTGCCGTCAAAACATCTTTCGCGGTCGTGTAAACTCACACTTTACCAAGCATTAATCCGACCTGTGCTTATATTTCGAAGTGAAAGCTGGATACTGACTTCCTCCGATTGTAGAATTTTATCAACATTCGAGAGGAAGGTCAACAAGTTATGGTCCATGCAAAAATCAGTAAAGAATCCGAATGACTCATGAAATCAGACACCTTCTTGGAGGCTGCGATGTTATCGGATTCATTAAATCGAATCGAATTAGATGGTTTGATCATGTAGAAAGGGCTCCATTAGATAGAATCAACCGACCACCATAACTAATATTAATCGTGACTGATCTTCTGTCAAATCGTTTTTTTGTTTGTTTGTTTTCCTTTATTTCTCTGAGAGAGAAATCGGTTTGTCTTCCCAAAGACGTGCGTAAATTTTTCATTTGATTCAAAATTGTACAATTATTGCGAGTTCCTTTTAAATATATAAGAAAAAAACCTACCACAAAAAAATGATAGTTTCTCCCTCACTGCTACTATATAAAAAGAAATAAGAAAAATGACAGATTAGGATTTGATTCTAACCAAACATATAAATTTTAATCTTTTATCTATTAAAAATAAACTACACAATAATGAAAAGTTGGTCGCCAGCTAGTTTTCATAATATACTTTCAGGATGTATACATAACTTAAATATTTGGACATTGGCATTATAAAATAATAAAATATTCACTATTATAAAATCACTGGAAATAACACAATAAATGTAAAATACTCTCGTAATTATTTTCATTCATTTTATAAAAATTAGCACAACTAAAAATAATAGATTGTAATTTTTGTTTCGTTTTAAATTATTTAATTGTTTTTAATTTATAATTTAATACAATAGTTGGTTGTTGTAAATAAACAGAAATGCAAATGACGAAATGAGAAATTAAATATGACATATTAGCAAACACGATTTCTTATGTCTCTCTTCATACAATTTTAAAGTTATGTTCTCTCTATATTTATATATACTCTAAGGATAGAATGATAAAAAAGCGTCCCAACAACAATCAGCTGGTGTTCGTCGAAAAGGAAGACCTTGATGATATCATCCAAGACCTTCGTGATATAGGATGTCGAAACTGGAGTCAACGGTCATGGAACGAGATGATTGGAAGCTGATTGCACAGACGGCAAAATCCCTACATGGGATGTAAACGCCAGAGAGAGAGAGAGAGATAAATATCATAGAAAAATGAAAATATTCACCGATCTAAAAAGCACCTACTTTTTCATCACCCAATTATCAAAATTTGCTGTATTTATTTAGTAAAATTAAATTAAAACCTTAAAAAACAAGATCGTGTGAGATTTTTAATTTTATTTCTTTTTATATTTTTTGTTTCTTGTTTCGAAAGAAAAAAAGAGAATCATCGTTTTTCTTATGTCTGGGATCGTTTAACACATATGTAGTATATGATATATAAGTATAATAAAAATAATACAAAAAAAACTATAATAATTAATCTACAAAAAATCATCTAGTTTTGTTCTTTATTATTTAAATATAAAACCTGAGAATTTAATTAAAACAGAATTATAAACTTATAGACGTCATTATGTCTGAGAAATTTAAGAAGACAATATTGTTATGATGTTGTCTTAAAAAACTTAAATTTTAATCTGCTGCACGAGATATTTATTGTTAATTTTTAAATATTTATTCGAATTATTTTGTCAAGGGGATTCTAAAATTAATGTTTGTTTTAATAATTCAGGATGTTATTTTGACTTTTGGGTGATTAATTTTTATTGTAAAATGTCATAATGTTAAATATTTTCGGGCTAAATAACGAATAATGTTTTTTCTGTTTGTCAGGTTTTATTTCGGTGTTATATCATTTTATAAATGCATATATGTGTTGGAGTTATATTCATTTAATTTATTTCGGCCTATCCTATTTCTTAATCATCCCTAAATAGATAGTCTAGTCTAGAAGTTTATAATACACTGTTCAAGCCATTAGTCCGCAGCAACGCTACCAGAAATATGTTCGAGAACAATCACAAAATGCATTCTAGATTCTACATTCTTTTATGGCAATCGACGGATGTGTATTCAACATTAATCAACATTATATTTTTATTTTAAAGATAAACTAAAAACACCAAGTAGTCATATGTTTTTAATTTAATTGATAAAACAATTATAAATCGCACCTGACATTGCATGATGTTGAACTGATTACTTAAATATGGTTCGGAGCGGAGATGTGGTCATATGAGTTATGGCACGTAGTTGTATTAAAAAATTTAAAATATGCAACAAAAATCGTACTGTTATTATGTTAGGTTAAGGCAATGTAATATGTACATTGTAGTGGCATAATTGTGGTATCATATTTTAGATGCAGTTTTCTAATTATGTATCTACTTTTGGTTCTCAATTTAAATTTGATTTTATCTAAAAAATAAAATCAGTTTTGTATTTTTTCAAATACATGCAGTTAGGTCAGGAGTGAGGACTAATTCCCTCCCATAAAAAAATAAATTTGATAAAGTTAAATATTTTTCTCTCACAACCTTTTCGCTGAATATACATAAAATACACTGATGCTCGTGACGGTTGTAACTAAGTTTCAGGTATCAAAACTCAAACTTACTAAGTTACTACTTGAACACAAATTAAAATATTATCCATAAAAGTTTTTTTTTAGATGTTTGAAGACTGTTTTGTTATGTAAAACTTTTTATTGAACAAAAAATGATGAGTAGAGATTTGAGAGAATACTTATAGTTTACATTTCCAAAAGATTTTAGGCGTATTGAATTTCAACATACGATTTGTGAATTTTTAAGGTTAGGTATTATTTAAAAATTAGTTGCGCATTTTTAGCGCTCCAAATATGAAATATTCAACATTATAACCCTTTAAATTTTTACATGAAATTACAAATTTGTAAGTTTGGTGAAATAGGGTACTCACTACTCGTGGATCATACCACCGATTTTCATGTCATCGAATGGTTAATAAACATTGAAAAATCACTAAATCGAAATTTCAGCAGCAAAATGTTTGGATCATCGAATTTTCGATCTTCGATGATTTATCATAAAGATCGATGATTTCGGTATGTTAGTTAAACATTTATAAGTAATAATTTTTCGTTTCGATATGTGAAGGTTAGATGATGTAGTGATACCCAAAATTTTCCTGCAGATCTCCAACAATTCATTTCCTCGAAAATTCATTATATCGAAACATAATATTACAGAAAATTATACAATCGAAATTCATAAAATAAAATAAGAAAATCATGTTAGCGTCGAAAATATTCGATATAAAGAATAAATCATTACACTGCAAAATCGTTAAATCAAAAAATAGGGTAAACTCCCCTCGCAGCAAGAAATATTATAACTGTAAATGGCATATCCAACAATAATTTTTTTTAAGCTCTTCCCAACTAGCATTTTAACTTCTTTAAAAACACTAAACAGTCTTACCGAATCTAGCTTCCCCACCTTCATAGTTTCTTTAAAACTTCTAAGCGGTTTCGATAAAGGCCATTTGGAGAAATTTCCCCGCCTTTAACGAAGCTATGATTTGTAAAAGACTTCGGAAATAACTTCGATATGATCTTTTGTAAGCTTCGGTAAAGTGCTTCTAATAGCTTGTTTTAAGCAATCTTTAGAAGTCTTATAGAAGAAGCTATTAAAAAATGTGATAAAAATATTACAATATTTTTTATATATCTATACTTTTTTAACGTAATTATTGGTTTTTTTTATTCAAAGTTAGGCATGTTTAGTGTTAATTATAATTTATAATAAATTATAAATTAACGTCTCTGAATATCCGAAGATACCATGCCAACTAAGGATAAGAATGAAATGCAAATTAAGTTTCCCTGAGAAATTTATGAATGTTAACTTTAAAGCCTTGAGGATTAAATTCATCAGGGAAAACCCAGGAAGGTAAGGTATTCCAAAGATGAGAGACTCTGTTGAAAAAATCACGTTGGAAGGCTACAGTTCTACACCTAATTATTTGAACTGTAAAAGGATGCGCTGCTACATTTGCTCAGGTGTGACGCGAAAGGTTTGCTGATTTAGGTAAAATCGATTTGGTCTCCTTAGAAGCTCGTTCATCCATAATATATTTATAAAATATAGTCAAATCAGCAACATTTCTTCTGTACTGCAAGGGATCAAGTTAGTAAGACTTGAGTTACCAATGAGTTTAATAGCTCTACGCTGTACAGAATCAAGGCAATTAAGACTACTCAAGTATTCCATACAGGGACGTATAAAAGATTTACAAACTAAAAGAAGTTGTTCGCTATTGAAAAACTTACGACATCGCCCTAAAAATCCTAACTTTTGAGCAGCATTTTTAGCCAGATTAAAAATATGAGAATTCCACTTCATATTATTTTCAATCTCAACTCCTAGAAGGAAAAGGATTGGGTATCGTTATTCTAGAAAAATGACAAACCTGTGTTTTGCTTGTATTGAATTCAACACTGTTAGCAATATCCCAATCCATAATTGTTTTAAGATCAGCGTTAAGGGAATCAATCAATTTTGATCTACAGTTACTAAGCGCTGAAGATGTATATAATTTAGGTGCTTCTGAGACGCATGAAGCGTGCTATCATCAGCAAAACTATATGTATAGGATGAACCGTTGAGTCCAACAAGTCATTAATATAGATAAGAAAAAGAGTTGGTGACAAAGCGGAACCTTGAGGAATTCCTGCATTAGTTGAAAAAGTATTCGATGATACACCGTCAAAATTGACCCGAAATTTCCGATCAGATATAAAGCTCTGTGTCCAAGATATAAGCTGCTCGTCTAAACCATAGGATCTCAATTTGCATATAAGGTTGTTATGCCAAACTTTGTCAAATGCTTTCTATAAATATCAAGAGGAACACCGATTGTTTCTCCAAAGTTCTCAAGCGACTTGTTCCAGATATGAGTGACAAAAGACAGCAAATCTCCCGTCGCTCTTCCTTTTCGAACTTCGTTTTGTTTCTCATTAAGTAATTTGGAAGACTCTAAGAAGCTCATTAAATTAAAATTGATATACATATTCCTCAAAATTTTTAGCAACTACCGATAAAATTGAAATGGGTCTGTATTTCGTAGGATCAGTCTTACTGCCCTTTTTGAAACTGGCTGTACACTAGCCATTTTCCAAATTTCAGGAAAAATTCCTTTCTTATATGAGAAATAGAAGATTTTAGTGAGGATTGGTGCTAGCTCCCTACCAAATGTTTTAAGTATAATTGGAGGAATAAAATCAGGGCCTGTTCCGTTGTTAGTATTGATTTAAATGCTTTTAAAGCATTTTTCGAACAATGTTTTTCCGAAAAGTTTTCCGTCTCATTTTATAAGAAACTTTAGAAATAGGTTTAGGTTGGAAATTAGGTTCTTTTAAAGTAGAATTTAAAGAGAAATAATGCACAAGCAAATTAGCCTTCTCTTTTGGATCAATGATAGGGACATCTCTATCAACAAGAGGCGGTAGGGAAGATTTACAAAAGTTGCTTTGGACAGCCTTTGCAGCTTTATAGAAATTGCATGAACCAGTCGGATGTTCTGAGAATTTAGATGTTTTTTCCTATTAAAAAGATGTTTCTTTTCATCTATTAACTTACGACATAAATTTCTCTCCGCACGGTACTTTCTAAGGTTTTCATCGGTTTAGTTTTGATTAAGCTTTCGAAAAGCCTTTTTTTAACTTTTATAGCTTTTTTGCATTTACTAGAAAACCATAGATCGGTTTTCGGAATGACCAATTTATTAGGAATAAATCTGGCATACCATCAATTACAGTTTCAGAAAAATTTGATGCAGCTATGTCTGGGTCTTGGCCGGTAAGGCAATAGCGTTTCCAAGGAAAACATCTAAAAAAACTTTTAAGTCCTTGCCAATCCGCAGCTTTGTAATCCCAAACATTCGCTTTAAATTGTTTTGGAATTTGTATATTTAGTTGTGTGGAGATTAAATTATGATCTGAACCACCCAATGGTTCTGATATTTTAAATTGAACCGGATATGGATCGTTTATCAAAAATAAATCAAGTAAATTGCTACTTTGACCAGGAATGTCAGGAACTCTGGTTAGCTGGTCTATTATTTGAGTAAAATTGTGATAAAAAGCAAAGAACTGAGCCTGTCTACCAACCTCGTCAGTTTTAGAGCTGTGTGTAAGCCATTCTTTATTGTGGACATTAAAATCTCCAAGAACTATAAACTTTGCATTAGGATACTCAACCAACCTATCTATCTTCTCAGATAAGTCATTAAATAAATTAAAGTTCTCAGGTGAATTAGGTGAACGGTAAAGTCCAAAGACAAACAGCGTTTGATTTGGGCAACTAATTTTTAGTGACACCATATTGTGAAATTTTGCATTTAATTCAAATTTATTTAATCTCACATATGGTATAGTATCCCTAATATAAGCACAAACTCCATGCTTAATGTAGAAAGAGGATTCAAGTTCATAATTGGGACAAAGGTATCCGTTTTTATCTAAGGTCACAGCACGCGCACTGATAATCGTTTCCGTTGAAAACAAAATATCAGGTTTCATATTTTCAAGAAAAAGATGGACTGAATTAAGGTTTATATTCAATCCTCTTATGTTCGCATAGCTGAAAGATAATTTTGCCATTTTAATTCATAGAGAAATATTAGTGAAAAACATATATACAAAAACCACAGTAATACGAAAACAAATAAACTCAAATTGAAATTGATTACTTCAACAGCTGGACAACCTGAATCTAAGTCTAGGTTGACTGTTAAAATCGACAATTAAAATTATGAAATTGTAAACAAAATATTATTTAAGAAACATCAACACAAGATGTAAGTTGTAACTCAAACACAGGAAACTGTACATAAAGTGGACTTAAAACCTGCTATTGAGTCAATAAGACAACTTGAGTCACAAGAAAACTAACAACGAAACTAATAAAATAACTACAGTTCTACATAAAAATAAATCAAATAAAAATCCAAATGATAAGAAAAACTTATCTGAATTAATTTTTTTTTCGTAAAATACTAGTATTGCCTATCCCTTATAATTTTCTTTTTCTTCTTTGTATTTTTCTACTATATATATTTCTTCAATATTTTTTTTTAGAAAATCCTTACCTACAAAACAAAAAGAAAAATTATTAATATGTATATTGTATTAATATTAATTGATCCCTAAAAATTAAAAAATTATGCTAAAATAATAATTTAAAATTATAATTTGATATAAAAAATTAAATTTGATAAAAAATTGTAAATAAAAAATTGACATCTACAAAATTTAACAACGTCTTCTTGCAACCGCTATTTTGATTGAAATGTAACGGTTATTGCTATGTTATTATATAGTGTTTAAATTATAGTTTTTGTTTACGGTCCCATCAAGTTTCGAACCCTGGTCCTTCGATCGTTTGTCCTGCACGCTGTTCTGTCTTGATATAGTTTTATATAATTAAAACTAGCATTAAATTAATATATAAATATAACTTTATTATTTATTAATATTTACAATTACAATTGCAAGCTTTTCTTATGTCGTGTTCTTTGGCAAAAAAAAATTGATCTGAGATCAAAAAAACTTGATCTGAGATCAAAAAAATTAGCTGTCAGATCAAATTAGCTGTCAGTTTGTGTTCTTTGGCAAAAAAAGATTGATTTATTTTCTGATCTAGATCAAGTTTTAAAAATCTAGATTTTTTGGTAGATTTTACAAATACATTGATATATAATTTTTAATTGTCAAATTTATGTAAACAAAAAAACCCGCCAATTTAACTATTTTTATTATTTTGTTTAAAAATAATTTATTATTATTTAAATTACTAATTAATAATAAAGTTATTACAAATAAAATGATAAAACGTAAAATCTATCATTTTCAAATGTAAACATAACCAAACATATCAACTGATAGAACAAAAAGTCAAAACAATTTACTACTACATTTACAAAAGTAGATTGATTTATTTTAAGCTGTTCGTTGGCAAGCAAATAAATCAATCTTTTTTCGATCAAGCCAAAGAACACGACATTAGACAGAGTTATTCTATATGTCATCTTTATATATCTGCTGTATAAAGCATGGTATACACTATATAATATGATGTAAACATTAAGTCATGTCTACACAACATCTCCCCTTTTAACATTTGAGGATTTCTTTTATTATTTGAATTCTATACATTTTAATTAGACATTATTGTTATTTTCTTTTTTTTTTTTTCTTTAAAACTAATTTCAAGTATTCAAGTATTCAAGTATTTCTTTGATTGTTTTAATTCTATAATTTTTTATTGAAATTTTAAATAAACATTATATTTTATATAGATTTCAAGTATTCAATATTTCTTTGATTATCTTAATTATATAAATTTTATTAGAAATTTAAATAAACATTATTATTTTTTTTATAACAATTTCAAATTTCAATATTTCTTTGATTATCTTAATTCTATAAATTTTCATTAGAAATTTAAATAACCATTATTATTATTTTTTTTTTTTTTTTTTTTTTTTTTTTTTTTTATAATAATAATTTCGATTATTGTTTTATTTTTAATTCCTATCATAACATTGCAGATAACTTGGTGGTTTGGAAATTCGACCAGTTCTGGTTACGTATGCAGGATGATCTATATTTCTCGGAAATGAATCATTCGCTTGATGATTATTAGATTCGGTAATATTTAAATTCGAATTATTACAATTGTGCTCACTATTCCTCCTCTCCCCGATTAAGTTGTTGTTTGGATAATTATAATGAAAATTCGGTTCATTTTGTGATTTCCTTAAATGTCTAGAATTTCTACGCAATATGTTCTGATCTTCATTTTGTATCAAATAAGACCTTGGAGTGGAATGTCTCTTTACTATTTTTGCTGGTCTCCAGATATTTTTATATTGATATAATACATTTTGACCTGGATTAAATTCTGCTCTAGATTTTGCCGTTTTGTCATACTGATTTTTTACGTCTTTTTGACTATTTATTAATTGCTCTCTTATCGAGGTTTCAACTTTTGGCTCCAGTAATGAATCTTTAATTGGGATTTTTGTTCGGGTAGTTCGACTAAACAAAATTTGTGATGGGGACGCGTTAAGTTTTGCTACAGGATGATTCCTGTATTCTAATAATGCATACTCAATATCTTTTCCGTCATCCATCGCTTTTTTAATTAGATTTTTTGCAATGTTGACAGCTTTTTCAGCTTGTCCATTGGATTGTGGATATCTTGGACTGGACGTTCTAAATAGGAAATTCCACTCGGCACTAAACTTGGTGCATTCTCTAGATGAAAACGGTACATTGTCTGATATTACTACCTTGGGTATGCCATGAGTAGCAAATATTGTTTTGAGCTTTTTAATTATTTCGCATGATTGTTTATTTTCAAGTGGTACGACATCAATCCACTTAGAAAAATAGTCATTAACAACAAGATAATCTCTACCACCATAATACAGAATATCACAACATATTTTCTCAAATGGTAGTTGTGGTACTTCGTGTGGAATAAGAGGTTCTTTCACATTCGAGGGTAAGTATTTTTCACATATACGACATTTACTTATAAAATTTTCGATATCTGTGTCTATCCCCGGCCAGTATAAAATATTTCGAGCTCTTTGTTTGCATTTTGTCATACCAGTATGACTTTCATGTAGCTTGTTTAGCATGTCATTTATGAGAACTCGTGGAACCATCACACGACTTCCTAGATATACCAAATTTTCTTCCACAGAAATGTCATTCTTGAATTTAAAATATGATTTTACAATTTCAGGTAATTGTTTCTTGTCTGAGGGCCAACCTTCCTGATTTATTTTTATCAAACAGGCTAATACTTCATCTTTCTGTGTTTCTTCTTGGAATCGTATTTTCCAAGGATCACTGATATCAATAGTGTGAACTACTTCTGCAAATTCTTTAAATTCGTCTGCACTTTCGTCTTTTAAATAAGATCTAGACAAGTGGTCGGCAATATGTAATTCCTTACCTGGAACATATTTTATTGTCAAATCATAATTAAGTAGTTTTAATTTCATTCGTTTTAACCGAGATGAATTATTTTTTTGTATTTCGTTTTTAATTACTCCTACTAAGGGTTTATGATCAGAGTGGATTTCAACCGATCTACCATAAATATATAAATGAAACTTTACACAACTATAAACTATAGCCAGCATTTCTTTCTCTACCTGGGCGTAATTTATTTTGGTATTTGTTAGGCTTCTTGAAGCAAATGCTATTGGCTTTTTATTTTGCAAAAGGACACAACCCACCCCTGATTTTGATGCGTCCGTCTGTATTACTATCGGCTTATTTATATCAAAAGATTGTAGGACTGGAGCCTCACAAATTTTATCCTTAAGTGATTTAATTGCTTGTGTTTGACTGATTGTCCACTGAAATTCATTTTCCTTTTTAAGCAGGTCTCTCAAAGGTTGCGTTATTTCAGCCATATTTGGAATAAAGCTTCTTAGGTAATTGGCCATACCCAAAAACCTCTGAAGTTCTTTCTTTGATTTAGGATTTTCCATATTGGTAATGGCTCTAATTCTTTCAGGATCAGGTCTATAGCCCTCCGCATTAAATATATGCCCTAAAAATTTAACTTGCTCTACTTTATATTGCAGTTTCGCAGCATTAAATTTGATATTTAAGGTTTTGGCCCTATCGACAAATTTTTTTAAGTTTCGGTCATGCTCCTCTTCAGTTTTGCCAGTTATCATACTATCATCAATGTAAATATAAACCCCCTCTAAATCACCGAAATGTTTTTCGTTAAACTTTTGAAACTGTTCGGGAGCCATATTTATACCGAAGGGTAGCCGTAAAAATTTGTAAGTGCCAAAGGGGGTACTAAAAGCACAGAGATTTGAAGATTCATTGGTTAGCTTAATTTGATAGAATCCGTCCTTCAAATCAAAAATAGTAAAATATTTTACTCCAGATAATTTAATCATTAGATCCTCTAACGTTGGTATCATATAAGATTCTTTTTTGATCGCACGGTTTAGTTCCTGTGGATCGAGGCATAACCTTACCGTATTATCAGGTTTTTCAACTACAACGAGGTTGCTAACCCATTCACTAGGTTCAAGGACAGGTTCAATAATTTTCTGTTCCTTTAATTGATCTAATTTTGATTTGACAATTTCTCTAAGTTTCACTGGAATTCTTCTCGCAGGTTTTGAAACCGGATTAACATTGTCTTTTAAATAAATTTTTAAGGGATCGGGAAATTCTCCAAGTCCTTCAAAAAGTTCTTTATTTTTCTCAATAAAAGTTTGTTTCTCCGTTTTTAAGGAATAAATTCGTTGAATTAATTTTAATTTTTTACACACGCGTAAGCTTAGTACAGGAGTAGTTTCACAATCTACTATAATAAATTCTTCGTTAAATATTGTATTTCCACTATTTAAATGACTTATATTAATTTTTACCGAGCCTACTGGTCGAATTTTCGTGCCATCATATGCTATCAGCATTATTCGAGTCTTTTCCATTTGATTATTTAAGTTTAATTTTTTAAATATTGAAATTGGGATAACATTGGCCTCAGCACCTGTATCTAATTTAAATCTAACCCTAACGTTATTTAATTCAATAATTTCATACCAACTTTCATTCTCCTCATTATCATATATAATTTTATTTAGGGATTCAATTCTTTTAAAGTCATATGACTCATTGTTACAACTATCAATATCACTAGCACAAATTTCTCGAATGTGTAATGTTTTACAACATTTTGTAAAATGGTGTAAATATTTACACCTCTCACATCGATGTCCATATGCAGGACAGTTATTCTTTTCATGTCTCTGATCACATTTTCTACAAAAGACATGATTTTGAGCTTTATTGTTACTAACACTTGAAAAACTATTTTTACTTTTTTTTTTTTTTTTTTTCTTTATTCAGAATAATTTATTTAAGATTAAATTACATATACGTAATAAACAAAATTAGTATTTTAAGAAATTAAAGTATATACTTCAATTTTATTTACTTAATTAAATTCACATGTACATATTCTTTCTTTTTCTTTTATTTTTAAGTATTGTTGCTCCAGATTTAGATATCATTGCAACTATGTGGGCTATTATAACACGTTTTTAATTACATTGCGAGATGGGTTAGAGAAGAAACTTAATTTATAGGCATTACTAAACTTTGATCTTATTGTGTTTTAAGCTAAATACTTTCTCAGCTTTGTTTTAAAACGTTTTAAGTTTTGTTCATCCTTAATTTCTGACGGTAGGGAATTATATAGATTCAAACTATTATATAGTACATTATGAAGGCTCATTCGGGATCTAAAGGGTTCAATTAGATAGTTAGACCGTTGACGTGTGTCGTGTGAATGCCTGTCAGACGCTTTGGTTAGATTAAATGAATGTTTTATTCTATTTGTAATAATTTTAAATACGGTTAGTATTAATTCAGTTTTATTTATAATATATAATGATGTATAGCGTGGGTGACGTAAAAATAGTTGTTCAGTTGAGTATGTGTAAGGCAATTTATTTATATATTTAATTGCTCTCTTTTGCAAGATAAAAAGCTCCTTCATCTTTTTTTTTGAACAGCCACTCCAGATAGGATTTAAATATACTATTTGAGATAAAATATACGAGTTATAAATCATAAATAAAGCTCTATTTGGGACCAATTTGCTAATCTTCTTTAGGGTGAAAATATATGGAACTATACTACTTTTGATTTTATCGACGTGCTTGTCCCATTTTAGTTGGTGGTCAATCAGAAGTCCTAAATATTTATATTGCTCAACTCTCTCAATATATTCACAGTTATAAGTCAGCTTATAAAGCAAGTCGCACTGCTGAAAGTCTATTCGATTATTCTCAAAAACCATATATTTACTCTTTTTTACATTTATAGCTACACAGTTTTCGTTAAACCAGTTCTGAATAATATTAAGATCGTATTGCATATCTTTGTACAGATCTTCTAGGGAGGAACTCTCGTATTTAATAACCGCGTCATCGGCATATAGTTGAATTTTTCCAAATAATTTTAACAGAGTAAGATCATTAATGAAAATATTAAAAAGAAGTGGACCTAGAATGGAGCCTTGTGGTACTCCTTTTTTTATAGTATAAGGTTGACTTGCTTTTCCACCAACAATAACTATTTGTGTTCTGTTAAGCAGGTATTGTTTAAAAAGGCATATTTGGTTTTCCGTGAGCGACATATCTTCTAGTTTTTTAATTATAATAGGGTGTTCCGGTGTATCAAATGCTTTTTTGATGTCTAAGAACAAACACGATACATATCTTTTTTTATCAAGATTGGAACTGATAAAGTCAGTTAGGTTTAAGCATGCAGCTGTCGTGTTAGATGATTTTGTAAAACCAAACTGGTTTTCAGAGAGTATTTTATTAGACTCTAAAAAATTAAGCAGTTGATCATATAGCACTCTCTCATAGATTTTTGAGATTGAGTTTAAAATTGAAATAGGACGGTAATTGCTTGGGTCCAAACTATTTCCTTCTTTATAGATTGGAATAACTCTGGCTGCTTTTAATGATTGAGGAAATATGCTATTTTCTATCGATATATTTATTAACTTCGAGATTACAGGACACAGAAGAGTAGAATACAATTTTAGAAATTTGGTTGAAATATTATCTAGTCCCGTAGCTGCTCGGACATTAAGTTTATTTATAATGTGTTGGATTTCATATTCTGTAGTTTTTTTAATACTGAACGGGTTTGCAATATTATAGATAGGAGAAGAAATTCTATTATTTATGTTTGATTGATAAGTCGATGAACTAGTACCAACATTTACAAAAAAATTATTAAAAATTTCAGAAACTTCAGATTGGTCATCCACTATAACATCATTGTGCTTAAGATGAATATTTTTAGAAGCATTTCTTTTAGTGGAATGAAAAACTACCTCTTTAATATTTTCCCAATATTTGACTGGATTTGTCAAACTATCTTGGAACTTTTTACCATTATATTCAAGAATAGAATGGCGTATCTTCCTATTTAGATTTTTTTTATAGGCATGATAACGTTCCACTATGTATTCATGATTTGGGAAACGTTTTTTTAATCTAAAGAATTTTTCTTTAACCTTGTATAATTCTTTAATCTCTTGAGTCATCCAAGGTTGTAATGGATCAATTGTCTTTTTCAACTTAATTTTACGTTGGTTACGGGAAATCAAATCACTTAAAGTATATATAAATTCATCGAAATCGGCAAATTGGTCCAAATCATTCCAGAAAGAAGAACGCCGAAAGGATCATTGCTTATACCAGTGTAATTTAAAACATCATATTGAATTAGATCTTTTGATTTTATATGAGAAATATCAAAGTTTAGCGCAACCATTTTATGATCCGTTAAGGATGAGACATCTTTAATCGAAAAGTTATAATTATATTTACCCAATTTGTTAGGACGTGGTCTAAGATTGTAGTTGATGTTTGAGAGACACGTGTTGCAAACATTGTTTCAATACTATTTAAGAATATGAAACCATTTGATACCACAAGGTCAATATAAGTGTTCACTCTAGTGTCGTTACTATCCAGTAGATCTATATTGATATCCCCCATTATCATAATTTTTGTCGTATGTGCAAGTAAGTTTTCTAATAAATGTAAAAATTCATCTACTTTGCCCTGCATTATTATTAAATTTATGTGAATTTTGATTAAATTTAGAATTATGATTATCAAATTTATTGTTATTATTAAATTTTGTACCTTTTATGTGTTTAATTTCAAATACTTTTTCCGCCTGCTGTACTTGGCTTACTTGTTCTTTTGCTCTCTCCGCCACTCTGCACGTTTCAATTGTTTTTTCTAAGTCTGGGTCTCCTAATTTGATTAAGGCTTCTTGTATTGATAGATCTTGTATTCCAAAAGCTATTTTGTCCCGTAATGCTGAATTCTCCATTGTGTTAAATTCACTTGATTTAGCTAATTTTTTGATGTCTAATAGAAAGTGATCAAAACTTTCTCCCTCTTCTTGTTTCCTACTGTAAAATTGATGGCGTTCAAACAAAATATTTTTTTTTGGTGAGCAATATTTTTCGAACGCTTTGATGATTTCGTCGTATGAATCTTTTTGTTTCTCAGATAGGTCGAACGATTCATAAATTTCAACAGCTGCTTCTCCGATGATGTTCAATAGGATGGCTGCTTTAATATCGTCATCTTTTTTATCCGCACCTGACGCTTTCATGAATATTTTTAGCTGATTGTGGAATTTCCGGAAATTTTCCGACAAATTTCCCTCTATTTTCAGTTCCGACGGCGTTTTTAATTCCATTTTTATTGCAGTTATATAATTGTATTCAATTTTAATGGAATTTATTTTAATTTAATTTTTATGTTTTTAAAATGGCGTCACGGCGTCACTAGAATTTTATTTTTATTTCACTTAAACTTATGTTTTTATTTTCTTATTATTTAATCGCGTTTCAACTGCGCCATGTTCTGTCTTGATATAGTTTTATATAATTAAAACTAGCATTAAATTAATATATAAATATAACTTTATTATTTATTAATATTTACAATTACAATTGCATGCTTTTCTTAGACAGAGTTATTCTATATGTCATCTTTATATATCTGCTGTATAAAGCATGGTATACACTATATAATATGATGTAAACATTAAGTCATGTCTACACAACACACGCTATCCAATCGGTTAATTTAAATGTTAAGAAACAATAAATATCTTTGATACTAATTACAATAATAATGGCTTCTATAAGACTTCCATAAGACTTCTCTAGAATTTAATTTTTTTATTTAGATGCAGAAAATATAGTATAATTTAGGGGCTTACTTTTTATGGAAAAAGGTATGTGGCATGTAACTGCAATGGGTATTTCAATAATGAAATAATCTGAGATTTACGTTCTTAAAAGATTTTGTGTCTTTTTAATAGACGTAAAAGAATATTGACAAAACTTTTTTCTATTTGTTTTAGTAATTCAAAGATTTTGGGTATAGCAACATTAAGGGGTTATATTTTTTCGATCATTAACTTTTAGCGTACTTACACCTTTATTTGAACAATTTTTTTTTTAAATAAAAAGTTTTGTAATTGGATTTTTAATAGGTGTCACAACAACATACGTACTAAGGTGCTGATGGATGCAATTAATTTTTAAAAATGTTACATTAATTTAAAACAATAACAATACCAGCAACGCATATCGCACCATCCATTTACTGTTAATTATTTTAATAGAGTGACTAAGTTATGAAAATCTTTATCGACTCAGTTCTTTCTGACGAGTTTCGCTCTCAGAAATGTAAAGAACCATTTACCATTATTTATATAACTTAGCCAAATAATCTTTAAATTTTCTCTATAGATTCTCTATAGCTGATTTTGGATTCTGATTCTTTAGCTGATTACGATTTTGATTGATTTTTTTTTGTCTATTTCAAGACTCTAAATAAAGAATATTTTATATTATGCAAAATATGTCTAAATAATACATTAAAAAAACAAAACCGTCTTATATACAATACTTTTCTGACAAAAACGAAACGATTTGCATTTCATATAAGCTCCTCTAGTTGAAATAATAGAAGCAATAGCTTCCGTCAGTTTGACATATTTCATTTTCGCAAAGCAGTCTCCGTAAAACTTCAAAGATTGGATAATGAAGCAATTTTTAGACTATGACAGCTGTACTTCTATACGATCTTTTAACAGTTACAACCGAAACAACTCCAATCCTAATGACAGCTATAACTTCTATAACCTTCTATAACCCGCCAACTTTTTACCTCAACTGCCTCAAACCGCAGTCAACCATCTACTTTAAATATTATCTTAAGTAACAATCTGCACTATATCAATGACCCTGTAGCTGTAAATGATTTAAATTCTGACCATTTACCTGTCATTTTTACAATCGAAACTTCCAATAACAAAACCGTCAGCCAGAATCTAATGCCATGTTTCAAATTAACAAACTGGACTAAATTCCAAAACCGTTTAAATAAAAACATAGTTCTTTCCAACTTAACTGAATCGCAAATTTCGAAAAGGGCTCATCTCGGATATTTTAAATTTTACAGGAGATACAAAAAACCGAATTTCTTTTGAACAGTTCGAATTAAGAAAGCATTTTTTTTCTCTAACTGCTAATAGTTGTGTTGCATCAGTATATACTCAAATAGTTTCTTTGAATGAAAGTGTGTCGGGGAAAACGGCTGTTACAGTCTTATGAGATGGATCCTTTTCGAAATTCATTCAATGACTTAGATGGTTTTAGTAATAAATCGGCATTATGAAAGAAAGTGTATTATTAAAAAACATTTTTATTTTTTTATTATAGGTTTCTTTTTAATTTTTAATTTTAACTTTAATTTAACGGCTGCTCTACCCTTTACAACGCCTCCACCGATAATAATGCCGTTTGCAATTGATTCTGGGTTCTGATAGTGTCAATGCTAAAGATTTGATGAAAAGATAAACAGATCATAACAGCCTTAAACCAAATATACACATTAGCATTAATTAAACCAAAAGTATCGAATAATACTTTACTTCAGAATATGGTTTTTGCTTAACAGATTGTTAAAACCACATTTCAACCTCATAATCTTTTTTCAACTATAAAAACCAGATATGAGACCTTCTCGTTCATAAAACATCGGTCTACATGTGTACATGGAGAAAAAAGCGAAAAAATCCACTTTGAAAAAAATCCGAGTTGAGTCCTTTTCAAAATTTGCGATTCAACGAAATTTGCGCCCAAAATATTGATCGAAAAATTTCGTTTCTATCCGATATATTGTTATATGCACAGTCTCAATCTGTTCCTTTTGTACCTAAAAGAAACACTGACATGTTACTTACTAATGACGTTAAAAACTTAATTCAATTAAGAAATCAAAGAAAACAGCAATGGCAGCAAACGAGGAACCATGACATCAAAAGAGTATTGGATCATTTGAATGCAGAAATTCACAACCGTATATGTCTTATCAGAAACGCTCGTTGGGCAAACCTATC
Source organism: Diogma glabrata (assembly GCA_963693315.1). Lineage (NCBI taxonomy): Eukaryota > Metazoa > Arthropoda > Insecta > Diptera > Cylindrotomidae > Diogma > Diogma glabrata. The sequence continues at coordinate 19,488 of CAVNZG010001750.1, forward strand.
AGGCAGCTTCAAAACAACAGGTCAAAAATCCTTCTGGAATATTACTAAAGTTTGGATTGGTTTTTTGTGAACAATTAAGCTTAAGTACATAATGGAAATCACTTGAATTTTGCAATTCGAAATAACTTTTCATTTTCTCTAAAATTCCTTTAGAAAAAATTTTGTGTTTCGTGTCAGGATTCGAACTACATTCATCAGAGACACATGTTCAAATCCCGTGTGTCTTACACAACTTAGCCCAAGCGGCGGTGACGAAACATATTTTAATTTTGATATTCAGATAATTTCTAAATTGAAACTTCATCATTTTTCATATATACTTAAGTTGAATCTTTCATCTATGATTACATATTAGAAATTGCATTTCTTTGGGATTTTTTGTACTAAATTTCTAGATATTATGATGTGTGAATTCATAGGATGAGAGAATATTTGGTCAACATCTAAGTCAACATTCTAATCAACATCCTAAGTCACGAGTGTAAAGTCATTATTGATTGTTGTCAATCAATGCGAGACTTAATATCTGACGTAAAGTCAATATGTTGTTATATTTTTAATTAGGAAATATATACAACTTTAAGGGAATTTTTAATTTGAATTGGTTTTTTGTGAACAAATAAGCTTAAGTACATAATGGAAATCACTTGAATTTTGCAATTCGAAATAACTTTTCATTTTCTTTAAAATTCCTTTAGAAAAACTTTTGTGTTTCGTGTCAGGATTCGAACTACATTCATCAGAGACACATGTTCAAATCCAGTGTGTCTTACACAACTTCTATCAGCTTCTATCTCATTGTTAGTGTGGGTTTTAGCATTAGACTAGCAGAACGACTCTTGAATGACCAGATCCCAGTCGAACAAGCTGGTTTCCTTCTCAATCGCAGTTGCACTTACTAACTGCTCGCTTTAACATCCTATATCGAAGCTGGCTATCAAAAAAATTTGCAGTATCCATCGATCTTACTGCAGCATATGATACGGTCTGGCGAATTGGGATAATATATAAGCTGTTCAATGCAATACCTTATAGCACCATCTTACGTTTAATTAACAACATGTTGAGTAATCGTGTATTCAAAGTTCATCTAAATAATTCCTGTAGTAGGTCTAAAATGCTTAACAATGGTTTGCCACAAGGTTCCGTCCTGGCGCCATTACTTTATAATTTGTACATTCATGATATTCCTGACACAACATCAAAGCAATTTAGTTACGCTGGTGATTGGACCCTGGCCACTCAAAACAAAGACATGAGTGTCTTGGAAGATTTGCTCTCAACTGACCTGGCGATAATGAATGACTATTTTCGAAAGTGGAGCTTATTTCCTAATCTAAGTAAAACCGAGAGTTCTTGTTTCCACTTAAACAACAAACTAGCAAAACACGAACTATCAGTGTTGTTAAACGGCACTGTCATTAAATACAATCAACAGCCAAAGTGCCTGGGCATTACTCTCGAATCTCGATAGAACTCTTTCTTTTAAACTCCTCCTAGAAAATACGTCAAAAAACTTGAAACGAGAAACAATATATTGCACAAACTGGCAGGCTCGACATGGGGTACTACTCCAGCTATACCATCCGCACAACTGCTCTAAATCTGGTTTAATCAGTTGCAGAGTACGGCGCACAAGTCTGGTTAAATAGCACACGTATTCAAAAACTGGCCTTTCTATTACTAACCCGACTCCCATCCTACCTGGTTTCGCTCTGCCACGTCATACCTGGACTACCCTAAACCGAATAAGAACGAATCATGGACGTTGTGCTGATTCTTTCTACAAGTGAGGCATTGCAGAGTTCCCTCAATGTGACTGCGGAGCTAAACAACAAACCATAAAACACATTGAAACTGTGTGTCCAATTCGACGATATAATGGCGACATCTCAGACATCTTTTTGGCAAATCCCGATGTAGTAGCATGGATAGACTCACTCGATGTAAATTAATGTTCAAATGTACTGCCCAATGTTCAAATATTTACTTTTTACTTTTAAACTAAAAGACGCGCAATTAAGTCGATTGTAAGCTCAATTAATGTGTATTCATGTTTTGTTTTAGGTAGATTTTATAGAAAAATCTACTTATTTTAATTAATGTGCCACAAAAAAACCATACGCTAAATAAATAAAATTCTAAGTTTTATTTGTGTTTATTCAATATCTTATTGTGTCTTGAATTTGACTTTTGTCTAATACGAATAATCATTTCAATATCTTTTCTATTAAAAATTTGTTTTTTATAACCATAATGAAAAAAAACAAAATCAAATAAAATGGAATGGAAAATAATTGTTTTGGAAATATTCCAATTTTTATTTATTATTATTTTAAAAAATATATTTTTTTTTTCAAAAAGTAATATGTATTAAGGTCACATACTTAAAATGCAATATTTTGATCTTTTTTTATAAATTTTACAAATATTTAATGTCATAATTTTATTTTTGTGTTGAATAAAATATTCTTTATTGTTGAAAAATATATAAATAATGGAAAACGAGCTAATTTTTGTTGTGATCTTAAAAGAATTTATTTTTCTTTAATAGTAATATGATTAAAGGACAACAAATTAATATTAAATTTTTTTCCCGATTTTAAAAATTTTAAAGAAAAGTGTCTTGTAAAGTTGGATATGATAAATTGTTGGTGTTTAATTAATATCCGGTGATAATTATGTCATGAAGAAGCATCTGTTGTATGTAAATGATTGTTGGACTGTAACAGTTTTGTTATTGTTTGTTAGTGATATTATTTATATTTCCGATTTTGTTATTCCTTTCATGTTATATTGGACATTCTGATATAAATTTTTTTTATCATGAATGATTGCAATAAACAAAACATTTCAGTAGAAATTACGAAAAACTCTTAGAGTTTTGAAGGTCTGCAATAATTAAGTTCAGAGTTATTGATGTCATATATATAATATAACATTACCTGGTTCTGTTAAAGGGTAGTGCCTTGCGTGTCAGAATTACAATATTTTTACACCAGTAAATCAATGTCTAGTTCAACGGTCGTAGCAATAAAGTTTACGTCAACAAGCATCTTCAACCTTTATGATAATTTTCTTCCTGTAGGTATTTCATTCCAGTATTCCCACAGTAAGCATTAAATGTATCACTACTCAAACGATATTTTGTTTTATGTAGCACAAAATTTATTGTTTAAATATAAAACTAATAAAATAAAACCGTAATAAACTAGACGCCAGTTTTATAAAACGAAAAATTAAAATAAAATTTATTGCTCAAAAAATAATCATAAATGTTTCAACAATTGTAATTGAGATCCTTTTTATAACGGAAATTCATCTGATATTTGTTTAATTTACATTAAAGTGTAGGAAGAAAGCATTTTGTTAAGTTGAGTAATATTTAAGATATAAGCAATATAATGTCCGATTTTTTTAAATATATTGAAGAGCCATGGTGAAACATTCAGCATTTTTCTTGACATTTCCATTGGATATGATGAAGTGTGCCATAGAAACCTTAAAGCCGAATTAAAATTCTACGACATAGAAATTCTTACTGTTGCTTGGACTCATGGAATTAGTTGGACTAGATAGAATTAGTTTTATATCAATGTACCATGTTTTGAAGAAAAGCTTTATATTTTTTAAGAAAAGCTTATTAAAATTAGATTATAAAAATTCCATCCTTATAACTTGAAGCTTCCAAAGGGAAATAAAATAGAATATATTAATAGAACACAGCGTTCAAAATAATACATAAAATATTTTTACTTAATACCTAAAACTTTATTCTCAAAAAAATGTTAAAAATAACTTCTATTTACACTCCTTTACAATTAATTCATTCTGAGTTAAATGCTTGCTAAAATAATAAATTTCGTACAATCTAGAAAAATCGATCGTTATTCTAAACATCTTTAATCCGGAATGATCCATTAACAAAATAACAAATAATGTATATTTGTCACCTAACTGTAAAAAAGGTTATAAAAACAAATCCAAAAGAATATTTTTGACCATTGAAGAATAACAACAACAATTCTATGCGTTTTATAATCATTAATGATGACGACAATTACGAATTTGATTTCGTAATTTTGTACAGGTTGCTTTCACTTATGTTGAATTGAATAGAATTTGATATTTCGTTATGATTTTGTTATAAGTTATAACCGTAGCAATGTGTTTGAAATATTTTTGTATGGAGCAAACCAATAGGTTTTTGTTGATGTTGACCATGTTAAACATTTTTTTTGCTGTGCATTCAGAATGATTAATAAACGATCAGGTCTGAAAACACACATTTTGATGAATTTATTTAGAAAACGGCATAGTCGAGCATCGAACTAACTCCTGCTTGTTACTAGCATAGCATTTTAGGGAAAAAGCTAGAACTGTGACACACTAGTGACTAAAACAAGGTTTTCTTGAAAATTCAGTTTTTTAAATTTTAAGACAAGATAAATCGATAAGTCTGCGTATAAATACAGATTAGTGTTCTCCCTAACTAAATGCTATTATTTCTTGCTATAAAATAAAACACTTTGCGAAAAACCTTCACAATTCTCTGTAAATTATAAAACATTTTTAAATAATAACCAAAAGAAAACAAAAGCCAGATGGTGCATACAAATTGATCATCATCATTTACATTTGTATTTTTTTAAACTAAAAAATGCAATCAAAATTTTTTGGTATAACATTTTATCTGCTTTGTTCTTTCTGAAATTAATGATTGGTGTTTTTAAGAATGATGGGATATATCACCAAGTTTTTTTAATTTAAGTTAAACTGTGTTTAAATTCATACTGCAAATATTATAATAGAACCAAAAAATTTTTCGAGCTACAATACTCTGATTTTTGTATAGATTTGAAATAAATTAATTAATTTTTTTAAGGATACAATTTTTTGATTGTTTTTTGGTTCTAGACGGTTGGGTTGGCAAGTTGTCGTAATGATAATTGATTGTTTAATTCTTATTCGGCTCCATAACTCATTCAAACCTCCGACAAAGCCAAACAACCAAACATTGCCTTTTTTGGATTAAACTTTTGATTTTTTAACACCATAATCCGCCGTTTGATAAGCCGTCTGTTTATTGAAAAAAAACATACATAATTTCCAATTCCATATGCATATTTATATATATCATTATAATATTTCAATAAAATTTTAAATATTTTTTTTGTTTTGAGGACATTGAATACTAAAAAAAATATATAGATGAACGGCAGATTTTTGTGCAACAAAATATGGCGACAGATGTTTTATATTTGATCTTTTTAATTTGTAAAAAATGTGTTAAATTTCAAAAAATTTCTATCTTTACACATATACTTTTTAGTCATTGTTATTTTAAGGATTTCCATAAACAAATTAATAATTGCGAAAGAATCTGTAAAAAATAAAAGTCAAATTTCACTTTGTTATAAGAACATATCCTTTAAATGCACATTGCGTTCAATAACTAATACGTCATTGTGTGGTTTATGTTTCATGGCGAAGTGTTGTCGAACTAAGCGGCTACCCTACTGTAATGGCTACCTACCCACTACCCACTGTGATATAATTACCGTGTTAAGTGATAATCTACCATCTTTTTATTGGATTGTTTCCAATTGAGAATGCCTTAGACCACCAAAATAAAGCGTTCAGATACTTGTTATTTCTGTTTGTTTACACTTTAATAATGAATTACTGACTTAAATTAATAATTTTGGAAGCTAAGCTTTCGTTCTCAAGGCATTTTAAACTTATTAAATCAATATATAAATTTTAGTGCTCATGAAATCATAATATATTATGTTAATCATCCTTATCGAGAAAAGTGCATCGGTGGTGCCTCGGCCTTTCCGGAAGCCATACTGATATTCTCCAAATAGTTGTTCAGCAAAATGTTTGATTTTGTCTAGCAAAATATATAAGAAAAGATCTTATATTATATGCTGTGCAAAGTAGAACGACAATATTAAGGATAGACTTTCACCACCATGTACAATCATTTCGGATGTTATATCGTCGATACCAGGTGCTTTATTGCGTTTTTATTCTGATAGCGCCGCTTCGAATTCCTCTTTGGTGGGTTCGTCTCCATGTACCTTTGACGCACGAATAAGCTTTGTTCGTTGTACGATTTGTTGCTGGTCACTTAAGTTGAAAAGATTCTCAAAATAAGCGGCCCAAGTATCTTAAATATTTTTAAGGTCTACCTGTAGCTCCCCATCTTCGTTTTGAATAGCAGTTGACCTGTTGATGTTCCTTATTGAAGTTTTTAATCTCCTCACACTTTCTCTTTCACCATTCTCGCTTCGTTCGTCTACATAGCTTTGTACCGCCTTTTCTTGCCAGCTTATACTTCTCCTTCGTGAACCTGGTGTTGTGTCCTTGTAAATTTTTCAGATCGCAACTTTTTTGTACTGAATAGCGTCAAGACATACTTGATCCATCCATGGCTTCTGGGAGTGGTTTTGTGGTCGTCTTAGTATTCCCTCAGCAGCGCTTAAGACAGCATCCCTGAGTAAATACCATGACTTATCGACGTCTCCAGTAATGGTTTCTGATTCCTCCAATGTTTCGTTTGGCAATATGGTTTTGGTATCTCTCTTCCGTTTCAGCATTCTTTAGTGATGAAATGTTAAAAAGTTTTCGTTTATTGAACTTTGGAATGCCTAAATTTGGAAAGTGGAACCTTATTTTACCACATACAAGGAATTGATCACTTCCAATTTATGCACCTCTAAAGAATCGCACATCTAGAATACTAGAAAATTAACATGCTGTTACTAGCACGTGGTCAATTTGATATCGAGTGTTTCATAATTAGTTTAGCTAATTTTAATATTTTCGCTTTCAAAGTTAAATCAATAATAATTTTCACCGTATTTATCGGAGTCACTTTAGTTTTTGCTTACAATATTCGTTTTATATCTCTCTTCAGGTTTTATTCTGCTATAAATTTCCACTGCACAAGCATCTTGCGAACTATCTCCGAACCTATGTTGCTCATTTTGCTATCACTATATAAGCAGCCAACTTTCTATTTCTATCCTCTGTCCTAGACTACACATATCTTGTCGTATTGTTGTTTTCTTTCAATTTTAACAGTTTTATAGTGAATAGAGATAACAAACCAATAGCCAATGCCTTCGCTGATTTATATCTCAATTTGGTATGTAGGTTGAAAAATGTTGAGATTCTTCTTCAAAACTTATTTGTGTCAACTCTCTATTAGATACCCTGATCGGTTTTAATACCTCTGGCAAATTTGAAGTTTATTTTCTTGGTTTACATCCTCTCTTACATGATGGCCAGTTTTTTGGCCAGTTTTTTTTCAAAAACAGCTGCGGCAATTAATTCATCCATATTGTTCTAATTATTTACATCAGCCTCTTGGTAATCTTTTGCGAGTTAAAAGTGAGTTCGTGTCGCTGAAAATGGTGCTCATGCAGTTCCATAAGTCACTACGACATACAATGCATACGCCATGAACTGGTGTAAAGTGTTTTCAGGAATAACCCAAATTTTGCGAAACATCTTCTCAATGTATGCAATACAATTAATTTTATGGTGCCGAAACTTTAATAATATTTCAAACAATGTTCGTTCATTCAACGATACATTTCATGATCTTGAATGGTAAACCCACGATGTATTTTCCATCCTCTCCTCTCTCAACGTTTCTTTAATAATTGTTCAAGAAAAATTGTTTTTTTTTGGACTCCGCCTTTGCAGTTCAATTAAAGCCCTCGATTTATTTTTGTTTTTTGAAGCCCTCGATCTTCTATAGCCTTTATGGTAGATCAATATTGATTTGTAATTTATCTGAAGTTTTGTTACCACGTTTATATTGAATTGGTGTCCGGTTGTCACCCAACCGAACCTTGTGTTTTGAACTAGTAAAGTGCTGTTTTGCTGTTCGAATCTTCGTTCACAAATTATATTTAAGAAATATGTAATCACAGTCTAACAAAATATCAATTTATAAATTTGTCACATGTCATCAACAAATGATTTTTCTTTTTACAAACTTGTGTACATAAATGTTGAAAAGTTCTTCCCGAAAATTTTAAGCAGTGTAACAAACTGTCTCTTTTTTTAATAGAAGATATTCAAAATTTTAGCGTTGGTTCATTGCCTCCAATAATGATTACTACCATCTTAAACAGTTCCTAAATTATTCGGCTTGTACTGACGAAATGGGTGTAAATATCCAAGCCATTGGATGTGATAATTCACCATCTGAAATGCACATAGTAGCAATAAAAAGTGTATAGTTCAGTGTATATATTACCATAAATATTTTTTTTCAATAACTTATATTTAAAAAACTCAATTGACATTTTCTCAAAGTTTTTATTTGACTCAAATTCTACAGTCTACACTTAATATTACGTCTCACTCAATTTATATCAAACATTTCTTTTGTACTCTCTTTGACCTTTGAGAAAACATAAATAACAACATTTATACAAACTAATTTTTCTAAGTGAGGCCAAGGAGCTAGTGCTGGCTAAGTACCTAGATACCAGATTCAGTCTTTACATGCCTTGGTGAAAGTTTGCGATCATAAATTTCAATAATATTGTACTCGTTACAAAATCTTAATCTTAGAGTGCTTCAACACTAACCTTAGAGTGCTTAAGATGCTTCAACGGCCATTGTTTGAAATATTATTAGTGTTTGGCACCATAAAATTATTTGTATTGCATACATTCAGAAGATGTTTCGTAAAATTCGAGCCCCACGTCGGGTGCTATTTTGCAACGGATTGCGATTTTTGAATTTTCGACTATTTGTTTATTTTTACTCCCCCGATCTTATAATGTAATATAAGCCTATGCCATATTTTATTATGTGATAGGTTTTATTGTTTAGTGATACTATAAAAAAACGAATAAAACAAAAAAAAAATTTGCGTCGATCAACACATTCGAACTGTATATTTTTGTGGGCCCTAGGTTTTAAAAAGTGTTTATGTGTTGTTGTAACATTTATTGTAATTTCTATTATACAACACTTTTTATTTAAACTTATCTAAAGGCTTGTGATTGTTGGAGTAATATTTACAAATGCAATGATTTATAGGAAACGGAACATGGTTATAGTCAACTTTCACATAGATGTCCGATAATTGAATTGGATAATCGTAACATAGTTTTATCTACTTGAGTTTTTTTCGCAGAATACTTTTAACTTTTTAAGACTTAATTACAGTATAATAATATTGTACTTCAACCGACCAACAAAACACTTTATAAATTATAAAACGATTTATTTATGTTTTAAAACCATTTTGTTTATCTGTACAAAATGAGGAGGATTTGATTTGTTATTTTAAAAATTACCAGAATATTTGAAAATATTATTTATTTAGGTATTAACTTTCGTTCTTTGATGTTTTAGGATTTATAGTATCGCAAGTGCATCGAACACAGTTGTTACAAAGTATTTCTTTTTTTTTTACTAAATTGAATTTCAAACACGATCGGTTTAAAATTTTAAATGTATGAATTATGTATGTACGCTGATTTTAAGAGAAAATTAAGTATTTTTTTAATTCGTGCACATGTGAATATAATTAATTTAAACGAAGCAATTGTTTGAAATAGTAGTAAAATGAAATGAATGAATCAACTAAAATATTATTTATTGTAAGCATGCTTGTTTATGAACCTCGCACTTGTTGTGATAAACGTCAAGAACCATTATGTCCAACCATTAAGAAAATTTTCTTTGAAGTTGCTTGCTACAATTATAGAAATAAAGATATGTTAGTAGATTTGACAGATTTGTTGAGTAAACCAAACAATAAATCATTATTGTTTAGTACCAACATGTATATGAATTTTTTATTCAAATAAAAAGTTTCTTTAAAATTTTTGTTTAAGTAAATAAAAATTGGTGCCATTTCAATATTTCTTAGGAAAGCAATATTATTTTTTTCTAAATTTTAAAAACCAGACAACAAATGACGACCATTATTGATCAGTATTAAAAGAAACAAAAACTTCTTGAACGTGATCACTGATCACAATTCACATTAGCGGTTTTTTATTTTGCGAATAATTTTGTAATAATAAAACATTAAATAATAATAAATTTTATTTCAATATGCATATGTGGGCTTTTAAAATTTAAGTTGAAATTAGAAAAATAATTGTTTGTTGTATACAAATATTTAGTTTTTATGTTAATATTTAACAAAAACAAAATATACTACATAACAGTTGATTGATGACGTGTGTATATTATTTGATATTAAATATCGATTACCAACACTTTTTAGAATATTGAAGAAGTGTGTTCTATAACTAAATTTATTTTTTTCAAGCAAAGACAAATATTTTTAATATGGCAACATATTCCAGAATGAATCACATAAATGCCATATAGCTCAATATTTTATTCCTATTAAGAAAGAAAGTAAATCGATAAGCTTAACAAATATTAAGTTATAAAGTTTGCAGTTTTACTGTTTGGTGCTATCGGTTTTAATCGTTTTACCCGTTTTGTCCATGCCTAATCAATTTGTTTTGCTTTATTTACCACCGTTTTATTGCCGATTATTACTACCTAGTCTGCCCATTCCTCTTTTACCTTGCGAATTGTACTCGTAATTGTACTCGTAATTGTATTCGGAATAAAGAAATATTTTCTAATGGTAGTTTGTTATTACCCATTGCCATAATTTTTTCTCACTTCTATTTCAAAATTTACTGAAATAGGGGCATAGGACATCTTTGGGATACCTTATTTTATAATTTTAATTTTATTTTAAAGTGTACAGTCTTACAAATTTTATTTATTAACAAATTTTATTTTACAAATTTCATAAATTTTACAAATTTTATTAACAAAAAATTTTAACCACTGAAGTTCGAAAAAATAATATTAAGAATTTTAGTCGGATTAAAAGTCTTTAAAATTAAATATCTTAAGAAAACGCAAAATAGCCTCTTTTTAAATTTGATATATTTTAGACTTTAGAGTATAAATATATTATAGTACTATTTAAAAAACAAAGAAGTAAAATTATATTTTTTTTGTTAATGAAAATTGTTGGGAAACATTATGAAAAATTAGAATTCAAGCCGTACTTAAAATATTTATAATTAAATATCTTAAGAACACAACACTTAGCCTCTTTGTAAATAAGATATATTTTAAAGTAAAGATAGAACTATTAAAAAAAAGATAAAATTTAATTGCCGCCATCTTTAAAAAAGTTTTTTTAATATTTTTATTTTAAAGTTAATTAAAAAAAGTTTAATTAATTTTTTTTCTAAAGATTAAATAATCATCTATCAAACCTAAAAAAGATTGTTGAAATTACTATAGCCATTTTTATTCGTATATATATTACACTGAGGCCTTCATGAATCTATATTAAGTGGCTTGAGTTAAATTTAAGTAATTTGTCAATAATTTGATATTATAATTTTAACTGTTTTCGACTGTTTTTCTTTATATTAAATGTAGTTTTAGGTTGTGTTACAATGAAAATACGAATTATAGGCATATCATTTTTTTTACTAATATTTTACATATGAGTTATACTAATAATATAAAATTATGTTAGGTCTATGAAGATGGCATATTGCCGAAATATTGACAAATAAAGATGTTTTGATAATAATAAAAGGAGAATAAAAAATTTTTTTACCAAGCTAGCTCGTTTAAAAAATCTATAATATATATATTAGACTGGTCGTTAAAAACTAAATTTTCCGAGACGCCCCCTAGAAAAATTCTTTGTGGTCAAAAAACCACAACGGCATTATTTTTTTTTTTTAAATCAAAAGAACACGTGCCGCAAAATCGTCGAAGTTGATTTTTTGAAAAATTCGTAGATTTTTTCAAATATCTCATAAAATATGCAGATTAGGGTTTCTAATCCGGATATCCGGATATCAAACTATCCGGATTATTCGACCAATTTTCACTATTCGATTATCCGGATACTTTTTTGTAATTATCCGGATATTAAGAAAACCTTTATTTTGTAGAAAAAATAATCAAATTGCGCTTCAAAGTTAAAAATAAATATTTAAACTGCGTTACAAAGTTTATTAGTGCAGTGAAGTGACTGTTAGTTAAAAATTTATTTACAACTTCAATGTTATGAAAACTGTAATCTTTGAATATTTTATGACACACTTCGTCAAGCTGCAGTGTAAAGGGTCGTTACAAATATTTATTTGATGCTAAGTTGATTTCAAAAAAGTAATGTTTTAAAAACATGCAGCCCGTCAATAAAATCTGAAATGCGCTAGTTTTTTAAAGGTTATTAGAACAGAATTCTTTTTAATAATTTATATATTTTGCATCTGCTTCAATAAATACAGTATATTATAACTATATTAGTAAATTTATTTAACCACAAACAGATTTCAAATTTCTAAAAGCACTGGCTATATATACATCGTCAAAACGCTCTGAAGTTTGGAATCATTTAAATAAAAAATTAAAAAAAAAAATGTTGCTTTCTGTTAGCATTGCAGTAAACAAATTGGATGTAAAGGATAAATCATTTAAAAGTTTATAAAATAATCATAAATTCAGCTTCAACTTTAACTTCAATCGATAAAATTCATGAATCATCTACATCAAAAAAAACTTAAAAGTAATTCCGGTGATGGTGGTATTACAAAATTCTTAAAAATGAAACCCCGTATGAAATTTTGTCTCGATGTGTGACAGAAGATGAGTTTTCAATGAATGCTATAGTGGAATCATATATATGTCCGAAGTAAAGGCTTTGTCATGGCTAAAAATCTCTCTATTGTAATTTTTTAATGTCGTAACTAATAGTCTATTTTTTTATGATCAAAATTTTTTTCTAATAATTTGTAAATTTGAACTCTTACAAATCTTGCGGCTTGTTTAAAGACTATTTTCTGTATTTTTTGTTGTCTTTTTTTATTAAAACATCCAACAAATTTTTTTAAAATTGCTTATATTTCGGCCTTGCGGGCCATCTTCATGAGCTATAATAATTAAAACAATTGTTTAAGAAAAATTAAACCAAATTATGCACACCAAATCGAAAAAACTCAATGTGCAAACACAAAAACCTTTTCTATATCTTACCTAACTATTTGCCTAATTTTTATAAAAATAGTAACAATACTTGTTCTGGATATATACACAAAATTAAACTAATATAAAAAAACACTAATTTTTACGTTACAACTATTTGTATAACCATAAAAAACTACATATATAAATTTCACAAGTAAAAAATTTTTTTTTTTTAACATTAACACTAATTATTTATATAAAAACAATTGATTAAAATATTTATAAAATTTATCTTTAGATCGATGTACTCGATCGAGTCTAGCATTACGTTTTAATAATATATAACTTTTTTTTAAACAATTGGCAAATCTAAAGTTGAAAAAAACCTGTCGTTCAAAAAGAAGATTGACCTAATTAGAAGAAACGGATTTTTTTCCTTAACCTTATAGAACAATTAACTTTTTTTCATGATCATGCATTAATAATTTTGACTTAAAAAAAGAAATATTTTTATCTGACTCCTAATTGTCAATCGATGCTTTGTTTATTTTTAATCTTGGATTGAGTCCTTTTATTTATAATAAAAAACAAATTTAATTCATCTGTTTATACATATATATATTTTGTGGGTAATTTTCCACATCTTTAGTAAAGCTTTGTTACATTATCTGTCCAAAAATATTTTTAAAAAATACATTATAATTTGCATATCAATTTCACAAAAATCTTAACTTACTTGAAATTAACTTGAAAATATTTTTTTAAAAAAACTTTTAAAAACTAAAATATTTTGAAAAAAACACAAAAAATCTATTATAAATTAAAAAATTTTACAAAATTAAAAAATATTAAAAACAATTGTTCTATGGATGTTCTTATCATAATGATGTTATCAACAAACTTATAATTTAATACATATTATATGTCAACTTAATTTAAAAACCAAGAGAGGTAATAATTTAAAATAACAAAAAGAGGGTTAATTATTTGATGCATTAATTTTGGTTATTAATGGAGAAACTTTTTTATGTTGCTCAATTATATTTTTATATGACGTACTAATTCGATCTTTATCGATTTTATAGTTACATGTATTGGGAGTATGTAGTAATATTTGTGTAGATTCCAATAAAAGTCTTTTATGTTTATTATTCTCATTTCCAATAATTTCCAATAATATATATATATATATATATATATATATATACTATATATATATATATATATATTTATATATATATATATATATATACTATATATATATATATATATATATATATATATATATATATATATAATATATATATATTATATATATATATATATATATATATATATATATGTATATATATATATATATATATATATATATATATATATATATATTTATATATATATATATATATATATATATATATATATATATATATATATATATATATATATATATATATATATATATATATATATATATATATATATATATATATATATATATATATATATATATATATGTATATATAATATATATATATATATATATAATATATATATATATTATATATATAATATATATATATATATATATTAGGGTGGCACTTATTTTCTTATCTTGCATTTTTGAAGGGCGCCGGTCAAAATTTTGTTTCTTTATACATGTGTAACTAGAATCTGAAGTTTGGGCTCAATTGAACAATTTTATCACGTGGCGACTTTAGCTCAAAGTTGAGAAATTTCAAAAAAAATATTTCTTGTCAACTTAAAAATTGGAAAACTCGAACAAAATAAGTAAAGAGTCCGTCACTGTGACATGGCCTATGGCCCTTTGTAGTATACGTGCTGGAACAAGTTGAGTCTCGTGCAACCTGTCCGTCCCTATATAATATAAAAGTGTCTGTCAATAGGTGTGACGCAATGTTAAATCGAAAGATACTATTCATATAACATAATGTCAATCTCTTGTTACGCAAATAACTTATTTAATAAGTTTAATAGAAAAATTAAAGAAAACAAAAGTCTTTTATAATTTTACTGTTACTCTATATATATTTCAGCTTGTTAGGCCATCTTCTGGAGTAATCCAGATTACTCCAGAAGATGGCCTAACAAGCTGAAATATATATAGAGTAACAGTAAAATTAAAAAAAATGTTTGTTTTCTTTAATTTTTCTATTAAACTTATTAAATAAGTTATTTGCGTAAAGTAACAAGAGATTGACATTATCTTATTTGAAAACTTACGCCAAGTGCCAATGGCAAACAGTGTATAATTTAAAATGTATAATTTAAAATTTGAGAGCTTCATGGGATAAATTTATTGAATACCAAAATTCATCCCAGCAATTCTCATCGCCTCTAGCAGTATCTGGATTATCTCTTATTTGTTCTGAAATTTTTGTTTTATTAAAATCGTTTGTTTTGTTTTGTGATTATTGCGGTTGGTTTATTTTATTTTTGTTTAATTTTAAAAATATGGCTTCCCCAAACAATTCTCCCTCGCGTCCTGCCTCACCTGTGAATGCATTGGGTGTTAATGAAGCACCCATGTTAATGACTCATCAGCAGTTAGCTGATATTATCCAAGGAAACTGCTGGCAAGTTTGCCCATCAACAGTTCATGGCACAGCGGCAGATGCCACCTTCCTTGCTCACAACCTCCAACAACTGAACCAGATGTAGCTACAGTGAGCAATATTAATTTTGTTAAATTTAAAGCTTCGCAAAATTTGTTTGACCAAAACGCAATTGTTTAGTTCAGGATGTTGGAACTAAAATTTTTTAGTTCGAATGTTAGGTCGGAAATGACCAAATATTCACATGCATTAAGTGCAATTGATTCATGATTGCACAACAAATTGGCACTGTTGCTCTTTAAAGAGATAGGTGATACTCCTTATACTACCTTTAAGACGGAGGTAATTAAAATTTTGGGCGACAGCGATAAGGCAAAAATTAATAATATTCTGCATAAATTAGTATTAGGTGATGAAAAACCTACACAGTTGCTAGCTGAATTACAAATTAACGGTGCTGATACGAACGGTGGCATTATCAAACAACTTTGGATGGCACGTCTTCCTGAAAGCATCCATCTTGTTTTATCGTCTTTCGAAAACGATTTGCCATTAACGTTGTTCGCAGAACGTGCCGACAATTTTATGGAAACGTTGTCACAGAGATAAATTTTTGCAATGAACTACTTCTACTTCTGCACAATCAACTAACTCAAACCGGTTTCATCAAAGTGCTTCTCAACATAAAAAAAATCGAAAC